>CM056607.1:29920507-29941725 GCA_029721355.1 Tegillarca granosa
AGGTCCGAGAGATCTGACGTCGATTTTATTTTACTTTTCGACTTTTGTAAAAAACAAAAGTCGAAAAGTAAAATAAAATCGACGTCCAGATCTCTTGAACTAGGGTTTTCTTTATAAAACATAGTTTACAGCAAGATTGAAGATTTGTTCATTTTTTACAACCCTCATTAGCTGAAAGCATTACAAATTCCGTTTTATTTTCCGCGAACATGATTATGACATGACGTCAGCGTGATTATCTATGACGTCATTGATTCTTTTAAAAATGGCTGGAAAAAGGAAAAAAATTGGATCACACGTAATGGCTACGACCGTTTCCACAAATGAGAAAGATTCTAAAGAAAATGAAAATTCTCAAGATGAAAGCGATGGCTACTCACGATGGAATCATCTTCCGGATATTGTGCTTCTCGAAATATACTCTTATTGGGAGATACCGACCGCCTTCATATGGCAACCGTTTGCAGACATTGGAAACGGATGTTTATTCGCCATATTTGTGGCGAAAAAGAAAATTTATGTTTGGTGGCATGTTAGCTGAAGAATCTGCTAAGAAAGCTTGTGCATATCTAAAAATCTTCGGAAGACACCTCCGCGTTTTGACAGTTGGTTTTCATGCCCCGACGCTGAGGACGGTAAAAATCGATATCTCGAGCTGCCGAAATATTTTTCAAACGCATGACTTTCCTACCAGAATTACATCTAAAAGAGTTTACTTTATTTCATATAAATATGGAACATTATTGGCATTTTTTAATTTCCCGAAATCGGGTAATCAATGCAGTCTGTAGATTTCTCCGTCGTTTGCGGTTTTTGCATACGTTAAACCTCGTTGCTGCGCGACTACGTTATCAGATGGATGTCGAGTGCTGGAATCGCTGACCAGAGGATGTGCTGCAAGAACTTTGCGAACATTTTATATGGAAGACATATTTACTTCATCCGTTTTCCCAGTTATACACAAACGCTACTTAAACGCGGTATCGAAATTTCGAGGATTGCGGTATCTCTACACAAATTACAACACAGTAAATGGGCAAATTCTTCTCAATTTTGCTAAAAATCTAGGAGATTATTTCGAAAGGTTGACAGTTACTATCGATGAAGATGTGAGCAGAAATTTAATACCGGAAGACGCATGGGTCAAATTTGCGAGAAAATGCCGAAATATTAAAGTTTCATTTTATATATATGCGTCAGGATTTCAACATTCAGTTACGGAGGCGCTTGTAGATGGGATTCCTATGATAGAAGTGGACATAGTATCCTGGCCGGCACTGGTCAGTCACAGACCTGATGTAGAAAGGCGTATACCACTATTAATCAAACATGTAGCTGATTCTTATTACAAACTCTTGGTAATCATTGTGATTTGAGTCATCTACTACTTTTAAATTATTATGATTCCCCACCCAAAGGTGGGGAATCATATTGTTTTCGTTCTGTTTCTTCTTCTTCTTCTTCTCCTTCTTATTATTATTATTATTTTTTTTTCCCCTTAAAATTGTCCGGTGCAGAACTCGGAAACGGTATGATGGGTTTCGATGAAATTTGGTACCAACAATCTGCTATCTTGGTAGATATGGATAAATGATCAAATTTTTTTCTATCTTGAGGGCTCGGCGGTCGGTGCGTGTAAATTGCGTAATTTAATTCCAAACATCTTTCTGTCCAATATGTACAAAGAGAGATAACTCTTACAGAATCTTCTTTCTTCTTCAGTTTCTCAGATATATGAGCGCCCGATAAAAATGGGTAATCTGAATAAATGTATAAAGTTAAGCACTAAACAAAAATGATTAAATGTTAATGAACTACATGTTAATTAAGTGACTAACCTCTTTCTCACATACAGAATTTGTTCTTAATAAATTCTCAGTTACTATGTATTAAATTGTTAAAAATATATCAATTTTTTATCAGCACTGCATAACAAGTAAACGCATCATTCAATCTCGTTCAAAATTTTAGGATAGGTTCCTGCACCATAAAAGTTTTTACATCCATGGGTATTAATTTGGGGAGGGACAGGAAGATGGGGTCTTAAAAACAAAAATCACCAATTTTTCCTTTAAACACTTTGCGGTGTGCTATAAAACCATATATAGGGGTTTGTCATAACTTTTAAACTGTTGAGATCCCCACCCCTAAAGTATATATTTTCTGGTTCCTAATGATAAAATTAAAAGAATGACACTAATCAAAGACACCTAAGGTCCTTTCCCACTGAGGGATAGGGCTGGGTGGTGCTAAGTTAATTTTAAACTATTGAAATCCCCACCCCTAATTTATGTATTTTCTGGTTTCTTATGAAAAGTTGAATAGAGTGATATTAATAAATGGCACCTAAGGTCATTTCCCACTGTGGGTGGTGCTATGTATATGTATAGCTTTTAAAAAGTTAAAATCCCTTCCACTCATCTGTATATTTTCTTGTTCATTATGGACTTTTGAAAAGAGTGATAAAACCTCCAGGAAATCATTTTCAAGAGAGGGTAGGGGTGGGAAGCCAGAATTCTTAACACCCACCCTCAGTCAAGAAACATTATCTTATGGCATACTTGATTTCATTTCTTAGGGCAAGTTTACAGGATTAAATTCCTATTCAAAGAATTGTAAACAAATTCAATAGCATTATTACATGTTTTGATATGGATAATTGCTTTAATCTCTTAGTCAATTATCCTTTAATATGTAGGTTATGGCTACTTCACAGTCATGACACACGTCAATCAAATTTGTTGGTTAAACACCTCACAGTTCGTGAAATAGATTTGCCATCAATCAAAGTTGAATACTTGTCCAATCAAAATACACCAGTATTCAATTGTTAAAAAATATATCAAATTTTTACCAGCACTGCATAACAAGTTTAAACGCATCATTCAATCTCGTTCAAAATTTTAGGATAGGTTCCATAAAAGTTTTTACATCCATGGGTATTTATTGGGGGAGGGACAGGAAGATGGGGTCTTAAAAACAAAAATCACCAATTTTTCCTTTAAACACTTTGCGGTGTGCTATAAAACCATATATAGGGGTTTGTCATAACTTTTAAACTGTTGAGATCCCCACCCCTAAAGTATATATTTTCTGGTTCCTAATGATAAAATGAAAAGAATGACACTAATCAAAGACACCTAAGGTCCTTTCCCACTGAGGGGTAGGGCTGGGTGGGGAATTATACGTAACTGGTATCCCAGTTACAATCTCTAGTTATTATTATTATATAAAAAAATGCATTCAAAAGTGGCACAAGACAAACTAGAGATTGTAACTGGGATACCAGTTACGTATGATTCCCCACCATCCATAATCTATATATTGTCTAAAATATACACCTGCTGATGGACTGATCTCGAGATGGATTGATAGTATCCATTACTAGTAATCGAAAGCTGACTAAGAGAAAGGGCGGAAGACAAGTAAATTTAAAGTTAACATCGAATTGTACAATTATAATTCGAGCAGTATTCATTTTAATATATATTTTCATTCCCTCATATCCCATTGTTGCAACAATGTTTTTTGTTAAAAGAAATCAACTGATCACGGGAGTCCGAATCTGCATGTATAAATTTATAATTCGAAATGTATGTAAATAATACAAGTTTAATAGATCAGAATCATGCGTTCTGTCTTCTGACATAGGTCCTATCCATTAAATTGGCAATTCTATTAGCTGGTGTATTTTGATTGGACAGGTATTCAACTTTGATTGATAGCAAATCTATTTCACGAACTGTGAGGTGTTTAACCAACAAATTTGATTGACGTGTGTCATGACTGTGAAGTAGCCATAACCTACATATTAATGGATAATTGACAAAGAGATTAAAGCAATTATCCATATCAAAACATGTAATAATGCTATTGAATTTGTTTACAATTCTTTGAATAGGAATTTAATCCTGTAAACTTGCCTTAAGAAATGAAATCAAGTATGCCATAAGATAATGTTTCTTGACTGAGGGTGGGTGTTAAGAATTCTGGCTTCCCACCCCTACCCTCTCTTGAAAATGATTTCCTGGAGGTTTTTATCACTCTTTTCAAAAGTCAATAATGAACAAAAAAAATATACAGATGAGTGGAAAGGATTTTAACTATTTAAAAGCTATACATATACATAGCACCACCCACAGTGGGAAATGACCTTAGGTGCCCTTTATTAATATCACTCTATTCAACTTTTCATAAGGAACCAGAAAATACATAAATTAGGGGTGGGGATTTCAATAGTTTAAAATTAACTTAGCACCACCCAGCCCTACCCTTCAGTGGGAAAGGACCTTAGGTGTCTTTGATTAGTGTCATTCTTTTCATTTTATCATTAGGAACCAGAAAATATATACTTTAGGGATGGGGATCTCATTAGTTTATGAGTTATGACAAAGCCCTATATATGGTTTTATAGCACACCGCAAAGTGTTTAAGGAAAAATTGGTGATTTTTGTTTTTAAGACCCCATCTTCCTGTCCCTCACCCAATAAATACCCATGGATGTAAAACTTTAATGGTGCAGGAACCTATCCTAAAATTTTGAACGAGATTGAATGATGCGTTTAACTTGTTTGGCAGTGCTGATAAAAATTTGATATATTTTTAACAATTTAATACATAGTAACTGAGAATTTATTAAGAACAAATTATGTATGTGAGAAAGAGGTTAGTCACTTTATTAACATGTAGTTCATTAACATTCAATCATTTTTGTTTAGTGCTAAACTGTATACATTAATTCAGATTACCCATTTTTAACGGGCCCTCATATATCTGAGAAACTGAATAAGAAAGAAGAAGAAGATTCTGTAAGAGTTATCTATCTTTGTACGTATTGGACAGAAAGATGTTTGGAATTAAATTACGCAATTTACACGCACCGACCGCTGAGCCGTCGAGTTAGAAAAAAAATTGATCATTTATCCATATCTACTAAGATAGTAGATTGTTGGTACCAAATTTCATCGAAACCCATCATACCGTTTCCGAGTTCTGCACCGGACAATTTTAAGGAAGAAAAAAAATTATAAAAATAATAATAATAATAATAAGAAGAAGAAGAAACAGAACGAAAACAATATGATTCCCCACCTTTGGGTGGGGAATCATAATAACGCAACCATTTTGTCTTTTCTTTTCTTTCTTTCTTTTTTAAACTTTAACCCTTAAATGTGTCAGTTTTTAAATTTAAAAACATTTTTAAATGCAAAATTTTGAATTTTGAAAATGTAATGGCAACTTTCAAAATGACAATTATTTAATTATTCGAGATTCAATTCGTATAGTCACTGGTAGGAATATTTTGTCCCCATTTAAACTATTGGTTTTTGTATCACGTCTTTGCATAGTTGCAATGTGGCCTTGTGGCCGAGTGGTCCAAAGCGCTTACGGATCATAGCGCCTCACCGCCTAGGTTCGAATCCATCTCGGGACAGACCTTAGTGTGAGAAAGTTTGTCAGTTCGCTTACCGAAGGTCGATGGTTTTCTCCGGACACTGTTTTTTCCCACCATCCCAGAAGTGACCGTCTCGAAATAAGTGAAGAATTTCGTAAAACGCCATCACTCCACTGCACTCCTTAGTTGCATTGGTTATTGTCGAGCATCTGTATTTTCTACTAGAAGATTTATTCACAAGCGTACCTACCGTGTGATATCCATAACGTTCACGTGGAACAACTGTGTCCATATCACATGGAATCGAAAAAGACTTTCCCAGTAATGCGCCGTTATTTGCAGTAATTGTGGTGTAAGCTTTCCTCGCGAGCGTTAAATTGTATAGAACAAGTGAGGAAAAATCCAAACTTTTACACGGCTGCATTGCGAGGCGAAAGGCCTGGAGAAAAAACTTTGGTACGACTCCTAAATAGTCGGTGTTAGTCGTGACTCATTTTAGCTCACCTGATCAAAGGACAGATTACTAGAAAAAGTAAAAATTTTTCATACTTTTTTCAAATTTAATAAGTTTATTGACGAAAGTTAATGCTACAAAAATTCATTGATTATGAATTCGGTGTTATGCAATCTACAAAAATACAAAAAGTGAATTTTATTCCGAAAAAAATCATAAATTCCATCTAGCCATTATTTATCAGGTGAAAGTATCAGGCAAAAATTGGGTCTCTTATTTCAATATTAAATGCGTTATTCAATATGCCCAATTATAATTTTTTTCTTTCAGAAAATTTTACTCTTCACCTTGACAGGAACCCACCTATAGATGAAACCTTGCTCTATTTGCTTAGAAAATGTAACCGTGTACGAGAACTGAATTTGTACTGCAGGTTATCTGTCGCTACCGTGGAAACACTGTGTAAATATCAACAAGAAGGCAAAATAGGTAAATTCAACTTATTAAATCGCTCAGACATTTTGTCTCCTAGTATGATTTATTTAGTAAATGTTTTCTAAGTGGGAGGTCGCGGGTTTAACCTAAAGCTTAACTCGGGCTCGCAACGACATGACCAGGGCTGGTGGAGTGGCAGAAATTTTGTCCTTTGCAGTGCAGTAAGAGCAATGTGCAGTGAGAGTTCTTTAGTGTATCACACCTGCCGTGACACTGGGCATTGATTTTTATCATTTCTTAATGCCAAGTGCTTGAAAAAAGAACAGTCACTACCTATTTTCATGTCTCGGCCAGACCGTGGCCGACCGGGGTTCTAACCCCGACCTTTCACATACGAAGCGAGCACTCTACCAACCAAACTACTGTTGTGGTTCGTGGGATGGCGTATTCGTTTTCTCTATATACTTTATACACAATAATGTCTCGATATAAGTGAAATAGTCAGGACATATTTACAAAGAAAATCACAACTTAAAGATCATATTACAAGAAACATACATTCTATATATTCCTTTTCCCTACTAAAAAACCCTTCCTTATATTTTTTTCGGAACCTAAATTCCCCGCGGATTGGATGTGGAATCGCACCGATGGACATTATTCGTGAAACTGGATAGTAACTCCCCGAGAATATAATATATGCGACGTAAGTTGGAACTTTATACGTGTTATATTTTCAAAAAGCTTTATCAAACACAACTTTTGATTAAAGTCCATAACCGTTCCACGAAAAAGTTCTGGGGTAGGCTTATAGCATTACTCGTTAAGCTGGTAACTGGCTTCAGAATTAATTCAAATATTTTTGTTTTATTTTGAAGATTTGCATTCGCTTAACCTGAGTATTCATGGTTTAACTGATGAGGAATGGGCACATTTGACTCGCGTAAGATCGCAGTTATTGAAGGTAATCAGCCGGAAAAAGGGAATTATTATCACATCAGAACATGAATATGACGATGAAACGGAGAGTGATGAAGACTCTAATAGTGATAATTTAGAATAACATTCACCAAAATTTGTTAAAATAAATAAAATATTTTAATAATGACGACTATCTTGTTCTTTATTTTGTAACAATTTTTTCCGTAGCCGATGAGTTTTAAACGGTAGCGACACTGAAAACGTTAAATGTCATTGGTTTATTGAAACCCAGTCATGATTCAAAACAGGAAACATTGTCATGTGCTACTTTTGACTTTTTATAAAATAATACATTCAAAAGTAGCACATGACCATATATTTCTATATATATTTTATATAAATGAAACTATTGTTCCAATGAAAGTCATGGTCCGTCATTTCGTAACCAATGGCTATTTTCGAAGTAAACAGAATCATCACGACTACGTTACAATCCAATTAAGCATGCTTTTCTACAACCCAAACTCACGTATAAGTCTATTCTATCATATTTGTAATAAATTTTAAAACCGCGAACTTTCTTCATCTACATCCAGTAACAACTTGTATCTTAACATCAATGAAAAAACCTGGTAGACCACAATGCTATCACATATTACATATGGCTTATACGCAAGTATCTCTGAATAGTTCGAACCTACGGCGACATTTAGAGTTCTAGTATTGGTACACACGTCCGCAATGTCGCAGACAACCTAACCCGTGTATACTAGGGCCAGCCAACCAGTACAGACCTATGACAAAAAATCCTTTCTCATTTGCGGTCGAACCCACAGCTACGAAATTGGCATTTTGTAGGCGTGCTAATTGAAGAAAAAGCAAAGTTGAAATTCAATAAGGGCTTGAAGTTGATGCATTTCGACGTGACCAGCGAAGACTTAGTCAACCTCTTTAGAAACCGTCAAGTGACGTAATGAAATAGATGCCCATTAACCACAGCACTGCATGAACATTTCCGTAAAAGTCAGGTATTTTATAATGATGTGTCCCAATTTTCATTCTGCTTTTTTTTTTTATATAGTCTTGTTTATCTATGCTATAATTTACTTGTGTCGTGTTTTTGTGTTATATACATTGTACTAGTATTTCATTAAAAGTTTCACTCACGGGCGATTTACGAAGTTTTGCAAAAGCCTTCAGGTAGTTCCCTTTTTTAGGACGATATGATCATTTTCTTTTTCATTACAAAGTCTAAATCGGAGAACTATTTCAAAAATTCTTTAAAGCAAATATTTTGTAAAATTTCAGTCAGGAATGATTCCATGTGGAAGATATAGGTGTCAATCAACCGTGACAGAAAAAAGGCCGTGGTTTGACACATATTTCAAACAGAAGACAGCTCAAGACGGAACATCCCTAGACCTTGTAGAGATGTCTGATATTTTCATTGTATTTGCTATATTACTCTGGTTACAACAACTTCTCAGTTACATAGGTGTCCAATTTATACAGTAATGTCCCATTCATACAGGCGGTCCCCAAATTAATACAGGGCATCTGTGACCAAGTGTTCCGCAGCGCAGCACAACGGTTCTCGCCATTTATGTCCAAATCTTGCAAGAGAAAAAAGATCCTTTTGTGAGAAAATTTGTCCATCAGTGGTTTTCTCAGACTACTCCAGTTTCCTCTGCTATTTTAGAAATTACTGCCTAAATACAAATGTAAGAATCTTGATTTGAGTGTATACACCATCACTTCATTCTTATATTTACATGGTTGATTAATTTATTGGATTTTGGAACAGCATTTATTTTATCAATTGGCATTCAACCATCTGGTGAATGTTTGATGCTTTGAATGGGAAACCTCCATTGACCATGGGATAGAGGACAATGCCCGTACTCAAGACATCTACAAAAAAGGCATTGTATGCTTTTTTCTTCTAAGATTTCTGATGGGCAGTATGAGGTGCTTCCAAAGAAAGTGTTACTTAATCGAGCGTTTTCCAGTCAAATAAAACATTTGTGAATAGGAACATGTTTAAATAACAACACACAAGTATAACCATTTTAAAAAAGTGATTTTTTTTTTGTTTTAATATCTTCAGTTTTGTGTTTCAATCTCTTCAATATTTACAATAAAAATTTAACAGTAAATTTCATTGCAACAAAAATGTCTACAGTACACTGTGTATTACAACCTTAAACGAAGAAAAAAACCTGTATTTAGTGGACAAACAATAAAGTATGCAAGAACTGTGATAAGTGTAAAAATACAATTGTTGATCAAATATCTAGATTGCAAACTTAAAACTTATTCTATATGAAAATTATGCATATAGAACAGCAAGTTTCAGTTTCATCTTAAAAACTACAAACTGATTTTTTTTAAAGTGCTTTGTCAGCTGGGTTATCCAAAATTCAATATTCTCAACACTTGGGATATTGCAACTTTTATCTTGTAAACCAAGCTGAAATCTTTCATGTCATCATATTTGGGATATCCAAAGTTCCACTATGTCAACATAACTCAAATTCTGCCTTGTAAACAAAGCTTGGGTATTCAAATTTCCATCATGTGAACCCGAGGATATCCCAACTTCGTTCATGTTGTGGATATCCAGACTTCTTTTGTCAACAGAATTGAGGATATCCCAACTCCTTTCATGTCCTTGGAGTTGAGGATATCCCAACTTCCTTCATGTGGATATCCAGACTTCTTTTGTCAACAGAATTGAGGATATCCCAACTCCTTTCATTTTGTCGGAGTTGAGGATATCCCAAGTCTCTTCATGTCAACAGAGTTAAAGATATTCAAACTTCTTCATGTCAACAAAGCTGGTCTATTAAACCTTACAGTTTTCACCAAAGTTGACATTCCTGACTTCCGCTGTTTAAGCTAAGCTAGGATAGCCAAATTTCCACTGTGTCAGCATAGCTTAAAATATCCCAGCTTCAATCATGTCACAAAGTTGGGATATCTTAACTTACCATGTCAACAATGTTTAGAAATAAAAACTTATGGCAATTAGGATAGTATATTCAAATTTAAACCATTTGAAAAAGCTAGGGATTAACCAACTTTTTTTTCATGTAAACCAATTTAGATGATTCAACTATATAAATATTACTGGGATATTTTCTCCTCCAAATTGTTTACAGAATTGGGATATTCAATAACATTGCAAGTTTAAAATGGTTACACCGGCATTTCCAATATGAAGATTCCAAAGTTACTGGTATATCCTAACATATACCAAACCAACATCTTCCATCTTCTGCCATGAACATATACCATATCAACATATTTCAACTTGAGAAGTCAAAAAATAATATACAACATTATACAATGAATAAACATTTTAAAATCATAATAATTAAAATAAGTTAATTTTTTATGCATACATATCACAATGGTTTATCACACATGCAATTATTACATCATGGATTTCAAAACAAAGGCCAAACGGTCAATTATTTAAATATTTCTATTTTTTGGAAAGAATGTTATGGAAAATATTGACCTCAAAATATTGCTGTTATGGGAATATGTCAATTTATGTGTGTATAAATTTATAAGTTACACAGGTTTACAGTTTTTGGCAGGTTTTGCAACTCCATGTACCCTGTCAAAAATTTATGTACCCTATTAAAAAATTAATCAACCCTGTCAAAGATTCATCAACCCTGTCAAAGATTCCAGTATCCTGTCAAAGATTCATCAACCCTGTCAAAAATTCATGTACCCTGTCAAAGATTCATCAACCCTGTCAAAGATTCATGTCCTGTCAAAGGTTCATCAACCCTGTCAAAGATTTATGTCCCATGTCAAAGATTCATGTATCCTGTCAAAGATTCATGTACCCTGTCAAAGACTTATCAACCCTGTCAAAGATTTTTTTGCCCAAGCTGCAGGTTAAGGGTAAATTATTCTTTTTTAGGGTACATGGGGCCATGTACTTTGCCAAACACTTGAATAAAGTTTTTGCCCCTTTTCAAAACATTGAGTATGGCCATTTAAAAATTGATTTTGTATTCTGTATCACTTCTGTGTTTGTTTACAGTAACCAGATAATGAAGAATTCCATCTACTATGTTACAGTTATCTCCCTTGTAATTAATAAGCATCCTTTTTTCTGTATTCTGGCCAATTTTAGGAACATAGCTCCATGTGTCCTAGCAAGTTAACAAATCACTATGTGATAAATTTCTTTAAGGGGAGACAAAAACCCATATTCATTGGAAATAATTATTTTACACGGACATTTTGGAGTATTACAAGGTATGGTTATGAAGAAAAATTCATCTGGAATGTTTTTTTTCTGGAATGAAAAGTAAAAAAAGCTTTGTTCACATTTATTATGTTTATCTAAAGATTTCAAATGTCTTGACTATTAAAATAATCATACTCTATCTGGCGACATCTTGATATAAGTAAAATATTCTCACTTTGATTGAAAACAAAATTAAACCAAGTTACAAATAAAATATTTAAAATAAGATGTTACAATGAGTCTTTATTCTAAAAATAATTTTCGGAAAAAAAAAAATTAAGACACAGATATTCAGGAAAAAATTGAATACATTGTACTTTTATATAATTTCTGCTACCTATTATGGTTCACGTCAGACTTATGAAGATGAATACATGCAAATATAAGTATATAAATTATTTCTACACTGTATCGAAACTGTCACAGCCAGTTGGCTGTAAATGTGTAACACACATTTAACCTAGTTATAATGCCTCTCAATAACTTTAGCACCTCACTTATTCATCTAATTTCTCAGTCAGAAGTTTACATTTTTTTCATATATATATAAATGTACTATTAAATGTATTTATCACATCAAATCTAGCTGAATAAATTGTGTTGTGGCAATGATTCAAGGTTGTGTTGTATACTACATGAAAAGGAGAAAGCATGAACAATGTTGGTGAACTTACACACACACACACACACACACACACACACACACACACTGATAATAAATAAAGAACTTTATAATTCCTTGCTGTCCAACAAATGACCACCCCAAACAGTAAGGAGGTAAGCAATGAAAGTCTCATCGTGACAATGTCAGTTGTGCAGTTTCCTTGAACAAGAACAAATAATATTTTTCGGAATTGCATAACTTGACATTTAGAAACTAATGTATTCTGTTTAGTTTTTAATGAGTTTATGACAATTCATGTTACCCAATAACCAATGTAAGGGGTATTTGTGGTAATACATGCATTCATTTCCTACAGAATTGTTTAATGAAATATCTAGGCAAAAGTCTAAAAAATATTTGGGTTTGAAATGAATTTAAACAAAAAATCATAAAAGTCCATTCATTTTATATCTATATATATATATCAGAAAATTAAAAAAAAAATGGACCTGCCATTTTACACAAAATCACAAATTATGAACCACACATTTAGGTACTACAAAGTTTTAGTACCAGTACTAATATTTTCACACACACACACACACACACACACACACACACACACACACACCCTTTATCAGAAAACTGCCTTATTTAGAAAGATAACTAATAAAAATGTTGGCTTTTTTAAAAATCTACATGAATGATAAATAAATAAATAAATAAATAAATAAATAAATAAATAAATAAATAAATAAATGAATACAGTGGATCCCATCTAAACCGAATGCCTTCCAGATGAATGATTGTGTGTGGATTATCATTGGACTGGTTTTCTGTTTAATTGGGTTTCCACTGCTCATTTGAATAAACAAACATATCAGTAACTTAATTGCATAAACCTGCTAAATATCATACATGTATAATAATGAAAACATGTCTGTATTGCACAAATTAATTACTGGTAAATAAATTTAACAAATTAATTAATTAATTCAATGTTGTTGTGAAGCTCCAACTACGATTATGACTATGTGTGTAACTTGGACTTCGAGTACGACTTCTGTAACGTGGACGTGACCTGGAACGAGACCTGCTGAACCTAGGATATGACTCGTAACTACTGACAGAGCTGGGTGATGGTGGTGTTGGTCTGTAATATGGAACTGGTCTTTTTCTAGCACTATAAAAATAAGAATTGTTCTTTAGTGTAAATTTAAAAATTTAAAATACTTTAAATACTTCTGGCGATTTAATGGAGTTTGCCAGTGAAACATATAAATAAAACCTTTCCAAATATGTTAAAAATTTTTGTTGCCACCCTTATTTTTCAGTAAAATTTTAGCATCAAAATAAGTTTTGGCAAAGACAATTAAAATATGGTATTTAGGTAATTAAAAAAAAATTGAAAGAAAACTTTTACTTTATGCCTACATCTGTTTTATTTGTAAAGTTACCTTTAATTGTTAACAGTTGTCACTAGAAATGAATTCTTATTTTGTCCACCTTATATTAAAATATCTTCTAAATCTTATAACCTTCTTTGCAATATTTCACTTTTCTTTCAGAAATAATTAAAATTTGTAGTCTTTTAGAATTATCAAAATGAATTCTGAATCTGAAAACCAACTAATGCCATAATAAAAAATTTCACTTTTTTTTTTTTTTTTTTTTAGAAACATTCAAAATTTGTAGACTTTTAATTTTAAAGTTTCAAAAAAAAAAAAAAAAAAAAAAAAAAAAAGAAATCTCAATTTAATTTACTTTCTGAAAAAATTGACATTTTCTCTACTGTCCGATGTTTTAGCTTCTTTTGTCTTTTGTCAAGGATCATTGTTACCCAAAAAAGTAACAATTTTTTTTTTGTGTAGAGAACTTCCATAATAAAGGCTAAAAAGCCAACATTGAACAGTAATTAATTGTTTTGAATTTTATTTCCAAAATTATTAAATCAATTAATTTAATTAATTTACCTTAAGGACAATAATTTACATACATAATTAATAATTTTCACAAAGACATTCTAAGGTTAATAAAATGTTTGCTTTCAGGTTTCTATTCCATGCTTCACTTTGTAAAACATGCACATATTATAAATATTTTTAGTATTTTAAAAAAGGCAATCAAATCCTTGAATTAATGTTATTTTTGACTAGGTTTGATATTTACAAGGCCCCAGTATCACAATCATTCACCAAATCGAGTGTACACTCAACTCATACTGGGGCCAGGAGTGCTAAATGTTTAAAATGCATCAAGTAAATTGTCAAAAGAAATCTAAACAGAAGAAGTTGAGTTGAGTAATGGTGTTTAACGTCCCAGTCAATAATATTTCACTTATATCGAGATATCACCAGCTACAGGCAAAAGTGCAGAAATTTTGCCTGTGTGTTGTTGCGCTGATGGCATTATACAGCAGGGTTCTTTATTGTGTCACGCCTACCGTGACATGGAACGTCATTTTTTAAAGTCCCCATCCAAAAGAACAGTGACTTCCATTTTATTATGCCGAGTGCTTGGGGTTCCAACCCTTGACCTTCCACTTACGGAAGGGAGCACTCGACCAATTAAATAGAAGGAAGAAAAATGAAGTGGTTATGTCTCATGTCAGACTTTTATGTGAAATATTTGTGAAAATCCATTACATTATTTGGAAAATATAATTATACAAGTTAAAACCTGCATTGAAATAAATCATTATCATTATTTTTTGCTATTAAGGGGGGGGGGGGGAACTCTTTCAAAGGATATCAACTTCTTTGTTATCAATTGTGTATCATTATTATCATATAACAAAGCAACAAAAACAATGCATATATCAAAACATGTTAGTTTCTGAAATGATTAACAATTACAGTAATCCTGTTATCCCTAATTCTGTAATATTATGACCAATTTTCTGAAGTTTGGATCATACCATTGTTCTGTGGGAGTGAACAGGGTATCAGGGTTATAGGTTATTAAGAAAACTATGCAATCATTGTTAGTATAAAGGACACTTGTTACACTTTAACTTCTATAAACTTAAATCACAAAAAAGTTCCACAAACTTCATCCACTTGTAAGCTCGCAAGTTTTCAACATTTTTACTTTACTTTTGGGATTGTGATTTAGGCATAGAGCAGTATGTTTGTGTTTGATTTATATAATTTCAAATCATATTTTACCAAACTGAATGAAAACCAAAGCTGAAAACTAAAGATTTAGACAAATCAAAGTATTTTTGATGAAAAAAGTTAAAGTGTAACAAATGGCCTTAAAAGAACCTGAAATGGGAACAACTGTTAGTATGAATACAATTAATCAGCAGGATTATGTGTTAGTGGTTTATGTTTAACAAGCATAAAATTTCTTATTTTTATACCAGTTAATTGTCTTCTGTAATTTATAAGTGTTTCAATTTCTTCTGCTGCAAATATGATATAATGGATTGTGTTGAGTAATATTTGAGAAGTGATAAATGGGAAATAATGCTTTGTACCTCAATCAGGTCACCTGTGTTATAACAAAAATATAAACAAAACAAGAGTTCCGCATGGCAGAGCATGATACGCCCGTCAAATCTGCAAGTCATTGATGTGGATATTTTGTTTATTATGAACTGTAAAGGGACTTATACAGTTCATATGAGCTGTTCATAATCAATAAGTCAATTCAATTATTCATCACAATGATACAAAATGCAGTGCACAAGTCAACAAGTACAATAAAAAACAATAGTTATTATTGAGATTTTGGTATTATTTTCAGTAACAAAATAGACTTACCACCAGCCACACCATTTATATAATTTTACCATCATGTTCTTGTAACCTTCATCACAAAATTGAGGTAATCTCTAGTATACTTGGTTGTTTCAAAGACAGCAAGTTCTTCAGCCTACAACTCTATGTGTATCTGCTCCCTGGTAGAATAAATTAAGGAAGCTAGAGTTACGGTTCCTGAGCACTGCCCTTCGGATCATCGTGGTAAGTAAGCATACCAAGTTTCAAGTCATTCTGACCATAGATGTCAGAGTTATGGGCCAGACAAACCCGCCGCGTACTCTGGCAGCACACAAAGGGGAATAACTCAAAAATTAAGGAAGCTAGAGTTACGGTTCCTAAGCACTGCACTTCAGTTCATTGTGGTAAGTAAGCATACCAAGTTTCAAGTCATTCTGACCATAGATGTCAAAGTTATGATCCGGACAAACATGCTAACAGCATTCAAAGGGGAATAACTCAAAAATTAAGGAAGCTAGAGTTACGGTTCCTGAGCACTGCACTTCGTATCATCGTGGTAAGTAAGCATACCAAGTTTCAAGTCATTCTGACCATAGATGTCAGAGTTATGGGCCGGACAAACCCGCCGCCATTACGCCTGCCCGCCCGCCCATCCGCCCGCCCGCCTGCCCGCCCGCCAAGGGTGATCCCATAATATGCCCCGTCTTTGACGGGCGTATAAAAAGCACACAACAGAAAATGAATAAAAATCAAATTTGATATAAATAAAAACTGAAATAAATTTTAAACTAAGACACATTACAATTTAATTTCAATTAAAGCAAAATAAACAATAATAATAATAATAATAATAACAAAATAGTTATAATAAAAAATAATAAAAAAAATGAAAAAAAAAAAAAAAGAAGAAAAATATTTGGATGTTAATAAAGTTACAGATATCCAACTGACAAACACACTAGCAAAATATTTTCTTTAATTGAGGAAAGCAAGATAAATGATTTGAGCCATGTTACATTAACTTACTGACATTCATAAAGATCTATTGTTTTACTAATCACGGTAAACATGTCAAATAATCCCGGAATAAAATATTTTGTACAAGAAAAAGTCAAATGTTGAGACTCTTGGACCGACTCGAAAGTTATTGAAATTATGCAATTTTAAAAGTGGTTAATGTCATAACTCTAGAATTATGGACTTTTTCTTTCAGAAAGATGACATTTATTATGTCTGCATATCAGCAGACATCTTGTTGTTACTCATAATCTTTTTTTAATTTTTTTTATTATTTTTATTATTCCTCCTCGTTTCTGCCAGTTTTTTTAACAGAGACATCTCCTACGTTTCTTATCTGATCAGGTTGAAATTTTGTCAACTTGTAGGGATTGACCATGGGGAGGTCGCTTCCTAACGGTTTTTCGGAATTCGGAGAAATCTGGTTAAAACCATGGAATTTCAGAGAATTCTTTCTAGAGAGTTCATTCTTTCTTTCTTGGAATTTCCTCAGCTATTTTGAGCACCATTTTAGAGAGCTGATACACAGACATTTACTTGCTCGCAAGTATACATTTTAGTTGTCCCATTGCTCTGGTCCACTCCCCTACCACCCTAACCACCATCCTTCCCACAGTGGATAAAAGGAATGGGTACTTACAGAAATGCAAGAGTTAATCCCCATTAATAGGGTGAATTTCCCCTGCCCCAAACACACTTTATGCCTGGCAGCTGTGTGTAGGATCAGAACAATTTCTATGGCTGTGTTAAGGTCAGAGGAAAATCAGATTACCCGCTTGAGATGGTGGTCTTGTGTTCTGACCAAAATGGTGGGATTCTTGTCGTACCAATCAATTTAAACCTTTGATGAAACTATTGGCTTGCAACAGATATTTAACTATGATTTTGTATTTATTAAACATATACACTCTTACCTTAAATTATGTAAGAATCTAAATAAAACAAAACACAATCAGAAATAAAAAACACAAAACAAAATCAAATTAAGGTGAAAAATAAAATCAACAAATAATACAGATAAAATTAAAATTATAAATTAAAAACAAAATTTTCATCAAAAGACCAAAAGTGATGATAACTGTACTTGGCAAAATGCTTTGCCATTAAATGGAGACTCCTGCATAGAGCAATCTTAATTCCTTGTTGACATTTGTTCAAATTTTGGCATTTTAAATGAGTTTGATTATGAACTGATAAAAATTAAAAAAAAAAAATCATTCATGGAATTCAAAGATACTATATCTTCTACAAGTGGAGTTGAAAAATCACACAGCTGGAATAGAATATTGGGCTTTCAGATTTCTAGCACCATCCTTGGACTGATCACCTCAATGTAAGTAAAATATTCTTTATTTTGGGGTTAAACTTTATTAATATTCTTAAAAAATGTTGATTTGACAAATGCTGTGAAATAGTAGAAGGTGCATTTTTAAAAAAAATGTCATTAAAAAATATTCAAAAGAGTTACTGTTCATGTTCAATCATCAACACTTTTGACTTTGACTGCAACATAAAAAACCCAACAAAGATGGTTTAAAAGTCTTTTGTTTAATTGTATCAGGCAGTGAATATTTGTGTCACAGATGGTAATGTGTGCTTACTTCTATTGGGTTTAATGTTTGATACATCATAAGCAAAGTGTTTTGCTTCAACGGAAAATTCAAATGCAATATTCAACAAGGTGATGGTGTTCATTACTTGTTTCATTGAAGAAGAGATGTTCTGATATATAAATTACTAAAAACCTGTCAGAAAAAGTCTTCTTAAACAGTAGCTACAGCAAAAAAGAATGTTTATGCAAAAATATGTTCTTGTTTATACAGGCAGGTGTGTGTGTGTGTGTGTGTGTGTGTGTTGGAAGGGGGATGGAAAAAGATCTAGACAACATTGCATATAGACATTAAAAACTGAATATATATAAATAAATAAATAAATATATATATATATATATATATATATATATTGATATTTTACAACAAATTTTTTTTTTACAGTTGTGATGTCATGAAAAAGCAGGTTGTTGATATTTACATTAAAAGATATCTCACAAAAACCATATTTACACTGAGGAATTTCTTATGACAAAAATATTTTAAGTTACAACAATTTGTCATTTGTTCTATGACTGAACACAACATTTTGATTTTTTTCTTTTCACTTGAATTCACTTTTAATCTTCTTGTACCTGGTTATCCTTCTTTTGTCTAGGTGACTAGGTGAACCCTTTCTACGTCTAATGGAGGGACTTCTGGAATCTCTATGTCTAGATGATCTGCTTGGACTCCTTGAAGAACTTTTTCCTCTGCTACGACTTCTACTGTGTCTACTGTAACTTCTGTGTCGGCTCCGGCTTCTTGAAGAGGAATAGCTATAACTCCTACTTCTCCTGTTACCATAGGAACAAAAATAATATCTATATTTGGCCATTCTTCAGAAATGGCTGACACTATATTATTTTGTATTTTATTGTTTTAATTTTTTCTTCATGATAACATTTTTTTTTTGTAATTTAGAAGAGCTACAATATTTATAATCCTGTATATTTCAAATTTTCCATTAAATATTTGTAAGATATGAAACTAATTTGCCTGACATCCTCTATAACTACTGTGACCTTGAACTTCAAGTTATGTATTTGATTGGACCCCTTGGATATAGGCATGTTTAAAGTTTCTTGAAAATTCTAGAAAAAAAAAACCCCAGTAAAGTGACTTATGGTGTGTACTACCTAAATATAAACTGGATTCAGAAAACCTCATAAAATTGTATATGTATTTTATAAAAATTTACCTTTTTCTGTTTTCACCTCTGGATTCTGATCTAGAGTTTGTCCTTGATCTTGACCTCTTTTTAGAATGTGACCTTGACCTAGATGAGTGTGACCTTCTGTTTTGTTTTGATGATGAATTTCTGGTATGTGATGATGATTCATGAGAATTTTGTCTTTCTGCGGGTGAATAACTTCGGGATTTGCTTTTACTTATTTTAGGAATTCCTGTTTTTAAATCTGACTTCAAGAGATTTGTTGGAGATCTGAAAAAAAAGAACTTGTCAATTAAACTGTTGTCAATAATAATTTACACTCAGTGTTTCTTTGAAAACTTTTAAAATATGATAAATCTTAGCATAAAAACTAGTGAAACATGTAAAACTGGAGACGGTCCAATTTGTATACATTTCAAATATTTAAATAAATAAAGTTGAAAAAATTGGCATACACAGCAATTTAGGAACAATTGAAAAATATAAAACATATGCATATTAGGCCATCAATTGTTAAATGTATTTCAATAGTTTTTATGTAAAGTATGAAGAAGTTTAAAAAATATGCACAACAAAGTGGAGTGGAGTTGGATAATGGTGTTTTATGCCCTAGTCAAGATTCTTTCACTGATTTCAAGGCGGTCAGTTCTGGGATGGTGGAGGAAACTGGAGTGCCTCAGAGAAAACCACCTACCTTCCACATTACAAAGTGAGTGTAAAACATTCCCAATCATGGTTTAGTGAAATGAATGAAGGCAATCGGTTGTTCCAAGAGCTGAATAAAAAATATTGCAAAAGGATAAAAAACCCTAAAAAGATTAAATGTAAATGTGGCAAATTTGCACTGCAAAAAAAGTACAGTGAAACCTATTTATAAAATCCCTCAGTACTTTTGCTACCTTTCCTCATGTCACAATATTTTGAAGTCTCAACGTCTTTTCTTTTATTATTTATTTTTTTATAAATCTCTTTATTTTTAATTATAGAGACAGGAGACTTCAGTCTCCAAAACAGTTCTAAAACTGATTGCCTCAATGTAATTTCAATCATCTTGACTTTAGCATTTTAACCAACTTTTACAATGCATTAATTTGACTGTACAAATTTCAGCAGTATTGATGTTTTACTGTAAAAAATAATATACTCTACCTTGATAAAGGTAATACAATGTCGCTATGAGATTTCTTTGAGCCATTGATTTTACTTTCTCGTTCACTGTAATAAATAAGAAGTTATATGCACTTTATATAAATACTCAGTCACTAGATAAACTTCTCCAACCAAACTAAACATAAGACCTTAATATTTAAAATACTGCTTCCTTGTCTTGTATTCAGTAACAGGATGGCGGTAATAGGATGGCAAAATATGGACTGGTTTCACCCAGTGCCAAGATAATGTGACTAGGTGAGTGGTGTGTGACTGTCAGTGGCATACTGACTTGGTGAACAAGCAAAAACTTCCTTGTCTGGTATAAGTATTATAATGGTAGAGTATAGACTGGTTCACCTCTTGTCAAGATAATGTGACTGGGTGAGTGGTTATACTCGAAGGGCAATCTGTGGCATACTGACTTGGTGAATGAGTAAAAAGCAACATGAGTGCATGCTAGTACAAAACAGACCACAATA
>CM056607.1:29941825-29986584 GCA_029721355.1 Tegillarca granosa
ATAACTAACCTGAAGGACTTCTAGAGTTGTCTGATGAGTGAAATTCTCTTTCTGATAAGCTAGGTAACACAGATTTTCTTGAGTATCTCTCTGACTTGGAGGGTTTCAGTGAATTGCCTGTCTTCAGAATTATAACTTACCTTGAAGGACTTCTAGAGCTGTCTGATGAGTGAGCCGCTCTTCCTAATAAACTAGGTGACACAGATTTTCTTGAGTTTCTCTCTGACCTGGGATGTTCTGGAAATTAGCTTGTTTTAAGTATTATAACTAACCTTGAAGGACTTCTAGAGCTGTCTGATGAGTGAGCCTCTCTTCCTGATAAGCTAGGTGACACAGATTTTCTTGAGTTTCTCTCTGACTTTGAGGGTTCTGGTGAATTGCTTGTTTTAACATCTGGAGAAGGTTTTGGGCTTGCTGATGATTTTCCTCTGTGTCTAGTTGACCTGCTAGATTTCTCTTCATCAGATGATGAACTGTAAGTAAAAAAAGTAGAATTAACCATGATGAAATGAAGAATGTTGCAGCCATATTAAAAATATCATGCAAAACTCAGAGCCATCAAAAACTCTAAAATAATAATAATACCGGTAATAAAATAATAGAGGCAACAAAATCTCTCTATCACAATTTGAGTAGGACAAGTGTTGTCAGATAATAACCAAAGTATGGAAATCCATTGCTCTACTTTTCCTGTACAGTAAAATATTAAATAAGCTGAAAATCTAAATCTTAGTTATCCATGGACATTACAGAAGTTTTTTGAGTCATATTTTAATCAAAATTATATTCATAGTAGGCAAAGGTACTGAAGATTTCACACCAGCTAATCTGATGAACACCTCCAATTAAATTTGAGATTGTATGATTGCTATTTGTTCTACTTTGCAAGATATGGTTCAGAAAGAAATATTGTGGTGAAGGAATACAATTAGCCATCTTAAGCTGAACGATCTGATACAAATTAATTTAGACAAGCTATAAGGCAAAATTTTTAAAAAGTGTTATGACCAATCATAAGAAATAGATTTTCTATACTTTTTCCTTAGAAATTTTACATAACAACAACTTGTTTTCCCCAAGATGTGTAAAATTAAGGGGTCTAGTTTTCCCCTAAAAGTTTATGATTATAATAAGTAAAGTTTTCCCCTAAAAATTTATCCACTATTTAAATAAAATCATTTGAGGTATCACTGTTTTTTTTTTAATTCATAAACAAAATCACTGGTGAAACTACATGAACTATTCTCTGGATTACTTTCCCTGGCTGACAAAAAATTAATGTTATTATTACAAAATTTAACTGGTATTTGTATTATATATTCCATAATGATATGAGTGAAACGATCTGTACAGGTAAATGCCTTTTAATCAATGGAATTATGACAGAATACAATCTGAAAGATTCAACATGATACCAGAGTATAAATGGTTGATTTCTGAGTACCAGTTATTTCTTATAATAACCAGCATGATTAAAAACCTTCATATAACATCATTTTTTTTGACATATGCAAAAGTGATGTTTTCAGACATCAAATTGATGTAAACTGGACTGCTTCAAAGTTTGTTCCCTTTTGTAAAATGGCCAGGAATATTTGAAATTCACAAGTAGAAAAAATTAAGATGAAATATTTTATATCTTTTTATGTAACTAAGTATACTGTCTTACCAATCACTGTCAGTATCACTGTCCGAGCCCGGGGTTCGCAAGTCTCGTTTCTTGTGCTTTTTAGATCTTTTGTTATCTCTAGAGCTGCTGTTAAATGACAGATAAAATATTACATAAACAAAAGTTAAACAAGCCCTAATGTTAAAGAAATTTATTTGCTATCTACTACTCCACTACAGAATTGGAAATTCCTTACTTGGTCTATAAATAGTCCTTGGCCAATTATTTTGTCCAAGAATGTTATGTAAGTTGTCTATACATCAGGATCAGCTATGTGGGAGGTCAAGGTTCAAACCCCGGCCAGGTCTGACCAAGACTTGAAAATTGGTAGTGACTGTTCTTTTGCCAAGCACTCAGCATTAAGAAAAGTAAGTCACAGTGTCCTTTGGAGGAGACCTTAAAAACTGATGCTCCATGTCAAAGAAGGCATGGCATGCTAAAGTACCCTCCCTGCACATTACTGTTTAAGTCCACTGAAAAGGTCAAAATTTCTGCCATTTCTCCTATAGCGGGTGATGTCTTGATATGAGTGAAATATTCGTGACTTGGACATAAAACCCCAATCAATTAATCACTCACTCAATCAATCAGAACAAGAATTATGAACACCATTTGGATGGAAGTTTTTGTTTATATAAGGACAGAATTTTTATTTGATATTTAAATTTATTTAAAAGGAATGCAGTGGAGTGGAGTGAGAACTTGTTATAGGCTTTGGTTCAGATTTTTTTTTACTTATATTGAAGCTGCAGTTTTGGGAGAGTGGAGAAAATTAAAATAATTATTATAGGATTGATTGATTTAATTGGGGTTTTATGTCCCAGTCAAGAATTTTCCACTTATATCAAGACGTCACCAGCTATAGATGAAGTGGCAAAAATCTTTAACTTTGCAGTTTGCTTAGGGCAAAGTGCAGGGAGGGTTCTTTAACATGCCACACCTGCCATGACAGACTTATTAAGGTCTCATCCAAAGTACCCAATGACTTTCATTTCTAGATGCTGTAGTGCTTGGCAAAAAATCAGTCACTACTAATTTTCAAGTCTTGGTCAGAACTGACTGGGGGTTCGAACCCTCAACCTTCCACATATGAAGTGAGGGAATTATAGGAGAAAATCACCATCCTTTACCAAGTAAACTGAAAACTTGCTCAGACTAGGATTTGCCTCCAACTGGGATTGAAACCTAGGTGGGGAAGTGGACCATGAATCATCAGCTAAGGTGTAATTAAGTTCACCTGGCCACTGAGATCCTTTAAAAAGCAATGTAATGTGCATATCTTTTTTATAGCACATAATTAGCCACAAATCTCAAGTACACGAAGATTTTGAAACACATTATTGTGTTCACTTACTGTCTAACCAAGATGACAAGTTTCTGACAATTTGAGTGGATGTACAACTTATAACCATTTTTTAAAAAAATGAGTCCATTTAATTTGTACGATAGGGTGTGTTAAATAAGCCTTATGGAATGGCTTTGAATATTAAGGAAGTTTTATGCCTCGCACTTATATTAAGTTTTCTTTTGCAAAATATGCAAATGGCAAAGTTTTGTTAATTATGTTTCTCATGGAAAATGTTATATTTGGTTACATTGAAATTCATATGGAAACCTACTGCTACTTTGATATGTCAAAGATCTTATTTTAGAACAATGATCACATGATTCTTTATCAAAAGTGAGGCAATGTCAACAAACACAGCAAAAGAGCATGTATTCAAAAGCAGAGACACTTTGTTGTGCATATAAAAGCCAAACTGATATTTTATTTACAGCCTTTTTTCATCTAAGCCTAGTCGATTCAAATCCTCAGAGTCAGATTGTCTCAGTTGGCCCTTGTTCTTTACTTTGCAGAATCAATGATGGGTAAACTTAATACAGCTTTAAGTATAGCGAAGTTTTTTTTACATTAAATACTTTATAATGTACACATGGCAGAATTTAATTAATGTTTATCAAATTCTCAGTTAAGCAATGTATGACAGGATAGGAAATGTCAACTGTAAAGTATTGCAAATTGATACAAATAAGGACATAATAGTCAGTAAAACATGTAAAAAAAAAAGGTCAAAAAGTCATAGTCAGTATGAGGTCAGATGTTTAACGTCAAAATGTCATGGTCAGTATGAGGTCAGATGTTTAACATCAAAATGTCATGGTCAGTATAAGGTCAAATGTTTAAGGTCAAAAGGTCATGGTCAGTATATGGTCAAATGTCTAAGGTCAAAAGGTCATGATCAGTAAAAGATCAAAATGTCATGGTCTGGATAATGTGATGACTTTTAGGTTAAAAATCAAAACACCAAACCTCTAAAGTTTTATAATCTTTGTTAATAATATTATCTGAATTCCAATTCTTTGCCTTGCTTTGGTCGTGACTTGTACTTGCCTACAGTCTGTACATAAGTTTAAAGATCTAGAAGTGTTCTTTTTTTGTGCTGTTTTTCCCTCTGGTGTTCTTGGTTGGTTTGGCTTTGTTTTTTAGCTTCACATTTTTGTATTACCTCTTGCAAACATTAACTGATCCTAAGTTAGCAGAGGCACATTCAATAAGTTGGATCATAAGTTTCGTACTAGTACACTAGTATAGGTCACCATAGTTCAAAGTAGATCACAAATTGATCGACATACTTCATAGACTTGTGCTTATATTAGTCTTCAAGATAAATTACAAAAAAATTGTCCTCACTTTTAGCTGAAAAATTGCTACTAGAATTCCAATGTAAAATTAAATTAAACCAATGTGTGTGTGTGTGTGTGTGTGTGTGTGTGTATGAGAGAGAGAAAGTGAGAGAGACCAAGAGAGACAGAATTTAAATACTTAAGTTTTTATACAGAAAAACTGTGGAAATATGACGCTTGAACATGAGAGAGAGAGAGACAGAGAGAGAGAGAGAGAGAGAGAGAGAGAGAGAGAGAGAGAGAGAGAGAGAGAGAGATTTATGACTTAAGGGTGATGGAATGTAGGTTTTTAAAATCACATTATTGCACCTGATCTCTGACAATTTTCTTATTTATTTCTATGTAACAAAAAACAAATCAGAAGTCAATTACCAATTAAATAAGATTTAGGTTTGTCATGAACCATATATATACATTATATCTAATTATATCTAACGATACAGATGTCAATTTGAGTATTCCAGTTCATTTTTCATTATCCATGGGAGATATTTATACCTTAGGATTTTTTAGTTTTTCCGATTTAACAAGATTTATCTAAATAGAGAAGGGTTGAACTGGGATCAGATATAAATAAAAATTATTGCTTGATCAGAAGATGACATGACAAGATAAAAAATATCTAGTTATTGAATGGAGTTATAGTGTTTTACGAATCGGTCAATTCTTTCACTTATATCCTAGCAATAACCTCATGGATAGCGGAGGACACTTAAGTACCTTAAAAAACAACTAATTTATAGCAAGCAGACTGGCAAATGTTCTTAGTCTAAAAAGTCTTTAGCAAGTAGACTGCCAAATGTTCTTAGCCTAGAAAGTCTTTAGCAAGCAGACTGGCAAATGTCCTTAGTCTAGAAAGTCTTTTACAAAAAAACTTTCAAATGTACTTAGTCTAGAAAGTCTTTAGCACGCAGACTGGCAAATGTTCTTAGTCTAGAAAGTCTTTAACAAGCAGACTGGCATATGTTCTTAGTCTAGAAAGTCTTTAACAACCAGACTGGCAAATGTTCTTAGTCTAGAAAGTCTTCAGCAAGCAGACTGTCAAATGTTCTTAGTCTAGAAAGTCTTCAGCAAGCAGACTGTCAAATGTTCTTAGTCTAGAAAGTCTTCAACAAGCAGACTGGCAAATGTTCTAAGTCTAGAAAGTCTTTAGCAAGCAGACTGGCAAATGTTCTTAGTCTAAAAAGTCTTTAGCAAGCAGACTGGCAAATGTTCTTAGTCTAGAAAGTCTTTAGCAAGCAGACTGGCAAATGTTCTTAGTCTAGAAAGTCTTTAGCAAGCAGACTGGCAAATGTTCTTAGTCTAAAAAGTCTTTAGCAAGCAGACTGTCAAATGTTCTAAGTCTAGAAAGTCTTTAACAAGCAGACTGGCATATGTTCTTAGTCTAGAAAGTCTTTAGCAACCAGACTGGCAAAGTTCTTAGTCTAGAAAGTCTTCAGCAAGCAGACTGGCAAATGTTCTTAGTCTAGAAAGTCTTTTAACAAGCAGACTGGCAAATGTTCTTAGTCTAGAAAGTCTTCAACAAGCAGACTGTCAAATGTTCTTAGTCTAGAAAGTCTTTAGCAAGCAGACTGGCAAATGTTCTTAGTCTAGAAAGTCTTTAGCAAGCAGACTGGCAAATGTTCTTAGTCTAAAAAGTCTTTAGCAAACAGACTGGCAAATGTTCTTAGTCTAGAAAGTCTTCAACAAGCAGACTGTCAAATGTTCTTAGTCTAGAAAGTCTTTAGCAAGCAGACTGGCAAATGTTCTTAGTCTAGAAAGTCTTTAGCAAGCAGACTGGCAAATGTTCTTAGTCTAAAAAGTCTTTAGCAACCAGACTGGCAAAAGTTCTAAGTCTAGAAAGTCTTTAGCAAACAGACTGGCAAATGTTCTTAGTCTAGAAAGTCCTTAGCAAGCAGACTGGCAAATATTCTTAGTCTAGAAAGTCTTTAGCAAACAGACTGGCAAATGTTCTTAGTCTAGAAAGTCCTTAGCAAGCAGACTGGCAAATATTCTTAGTCTAGAAAGTCTTTAGCAAGCAGACTGGCAAATGTTCTTAGTCTAGAAAGTCTTTAGCAAGCAGACTGACAAATGTTCTGAGTCTAGAAAGTCTTTAGCAAACAGACTGGCAAATGTTCTTAGTCTAGAAAGTCTTTAGCAAGCAGACTGTCAAATGTTCTTAGTCTAGAAAGTCTTTAGCAAGCAGACTGGCAAATGTTCTTAGTCTAGAAAGTCTTTAGCAAGCAGACTGTCAAATGTTCTTAGTCTAGAAAGTCTTTAGCAAGCAGACTGTCAAATGTTCTGAGTCTAGAAAGTCTTTAGCAAGCAGACTGGCAAATGTTCTTAGTCTAGAAAGTCTTTAACAAGCAGACTGGCAAATGTTCTTAGTCTAGAAAGTCTCCAACAAGCAGACTTGCAAATGTTCTTAGTCTGGATTAGTCTTTAAGAAGCAGACTGTCAAATGTTTTAAGTCTAGAACATGCCCATGTGGGATTCTAATTCATGTGGTCTGTGAAAAGCACTGTGATTCATAAGCTTATAGTGAAGACTATTTAGACACAGAGGTCCAAAGATATGTGAAGTACTCATAGTAATTCATTAGCCAGTTATACATCTCATAAGCAGGGTTCCACAAAGCCAGTAAGGTCAATCGGCGGTAGGCAAAGGTTACATCATACCCCCCTACCAAGGATGGACAAAGGGTACCCCCCTTTAACATTTTTTTAATAAACACACATCAGACAGGTAAAGAAAAAAACATTAAAATCTTTATTTGAAAATATGGTGTCATCGTATACTGCTTTTTATCTTTCCATAACTGTCCAGTCGTTGGCAATGCAACAAAACGTCAATAAACAGTTATCTACTGAATTCTTTTTGGTACATCGGGATATCTGTCTTTTTAATTATAAATTGTAAGTCGATGTTTGACAATGTCGCATATATATTTAAATGTTCATAAATACAGCTTATTAATATCTTGAAAAATTCCCATCACTGGTAACTTAAAATAAATCGACATATAACAGATACAAAAACAACGTGAAATGCCGTGATCACGTTGTTTTTGGTAACCCGACAAACGGTCGTTATCAATCTAGTCAGTTCTTGTATGTTGAATTCAGGGGAGGTTATTAACTATCTATAAACTGGATCGATCAGGCACGTGTATGTGTTTGTATACTCAGTAGAAACGATGTGAACAGGTGGAGCCACTAGTAATCAATTAACTTGTAAGGTATTAGGTGAATAGGGAAGTTCAGTGAATCTTGAAACAGTCCTGAGTAATTTTAATTGTTAACAAGCCGACAATTAAGAATTTTTAATTTGATTTTGTCTTACTATTATGGGGGAAAAAGCCGATTCGGATATTTTCTAATCGGCTTTTTAAAGTTTGAATCAGCGTTTTTTGCCAAAAATCTGCGTTTGTGAAGGCCTGCTCATAAGTCATCTATGAAGCTCATTAGCCAGATAATTACCTTTTAGTCAACTATGTAATTTACCTACAAGCTATGTAATTCAATATCCAGCTTAGTAACACATCAGCCAACTATGTGACTCATTAGCCAACTATGTGCTCTTGTGACTCATTAGCCAGCCATGTGACTGGTTAGCCAACTAAGTTATTCTTTAGCAGGCTATGTGACTCATTAGCCAGCTATGTGACTCATTAACCAGCTATATGACTCATTAGCCAACAATGTAACTCATTAGCCAGCTATGTAACTTATTACCCAACTAGGCAACTCATTATCCAGTTGTGTAACATGTTAGCCAATAAGTTAACTCATTTAGCCACCTAAGTAACTCATTAGCCAGCTAATTAACACATTAACCAGCCTAGTAACTCATTCACCATTTTAAGTAACAAAAAGTCTTTTCTATAAACCTTTGCTTACCTTCACCAAAAACAAAGTATAAAAATAAAACAAGCCAAAATGCGAAAATAAAAACAAAAACAAAGAAGTGCAATAAAATTGTTTTACTATATTTAATACAACATCAAATATTGACAATGTGAAGTGCAATAAAAGTGGTTTTTTTTTCACATTTATTACATTTGAACAATGTTTTATAAGCATAATTAAAACATAAAAACTGAAATAATAAATGACAAAATATGACATAACTGAAATGAACATGACTAACCCACAGTGTACCTCAGACATATAGTATATAATTAAAACCTATGACATTGTTTAGTTGTTGTGTAAACAACTGACGAAAAAAGGGAGTGGAGTAGAGTAATAGTGTTGTACACAACTGTCAAGATTTTTTCACTTAGATCAAGGTAGTCAGTTCTGGAATGGTGGAGAAAACCGGACAGCCCTGAGCAACCTTCCTACCTTTAGGAAGCATCTTTAACTGACAAACTTTCTCGCACAAGGTAATGCCCATATGGTATTAAAACCTAGGCTGTTTAAAGAACTCTGATCCAAAAGTATGTCCTTTTGACCACTCAGTCACAGAAAACCGCTCCTCAACCCCCAACCCAAGAGAAAAAGGGGACTTATAAGTAAGAAACATTAAATCTCAAATTTTCAGTCTGTGTTTATAAATTCCCTGCTCATGCTACAGCAATACCCGATTACCCTTTACATGCAATGGCATGGTCCATTCTCTCTGATTAATGGGCAAAACCATTGGTGTATAGAAGTGAGAGGATTAAGGATTAACAAAGAAAGTGATATACATATGAAATTTAATATTGTAGATACACAAAAAAAAAAAAAAAAAAAAAAAAAAAAAAAATGAACAAAATAAATTCTACAGTGATATAAACAAAAAATGCAGAATAAAATATAAAAATGGCTACAACAAAAATAAAAGAAATATATGCAAAAAATTGTGATTAACAATGACAACAAAATGTACCCCTGCATGACACCAACATGCCAATTGAAAACAGAGTTCTAATTCATTTTACCTTTTTTTCTTTCTATGTTTGTTTGAACTTCTTTGCTTTTTATAATCAGAACTGAAATATCAAGAATATTACAAGCTGATGATCATAGAACTTGGTGTCAGGGATGGTGGGTATGTCAACAGTGTTCATAAAAAAATACCTCAAGTTAACCATATATATTGAAGACAGTATTTTTTCTCCTTGCATTCACATTTCAGATAAAAATTAAAAAGTACAACATAAGAAGTTATAACACACAATTTGCACAAAAATTTGAAATAAAAAAAAAAAAAAATTTCAAAATTATTGTCCTTAGTTCACCAATAAATAGCAACCAAGTTTACATGGTTACCGCTGTTCACAAATTAGCAGAACAATAAAATGTTTACTTTACACATTGTGATTCACAATGGTCTACCTCAATTAATTTCTTTTTCATTTGCAAATTATTAAACAATAATGATTGCAATAATAAGAAAAAACAGCTAACACAACAAGGATATCTGGGGGAAATGACAAATATGATAACTGGTATATGCTGAATTTTCTGAGACTATAAATCATTTACTGATAATTAAATGTGAATGCAAGGATTTTTATTACCCTTTTTAACCCTAAAGTTAATAAATGGTACAATCCTTTGAAAGAAATGGATCATACCAATATCACCACAAGGGATTAACAAGGCATATCTTTGACAAAATCCTTTTAACCCTTTATTTTATAATGAAATTGACTTTTAAATTAAATGGAACATACTAATATAAACTGAAAGGGATAAACAGGTTTTCTCAACATGATTTTGTAGCCAAGTCAACCTGTGGAGATAAAAAAAGAAAACATACGAAATATTTCCTGTCACCACAAAACACAAAAAAACATACATTACTGCCACAGTTTTTACATATAAAATCAAAATTTGGAGGATATTTAACTACAATTCATCCCAATGCCAGTCAAATAGAAATGCAAGATTTGTACAAATCTAACCATAATATGTATAATGATTTTATATGCTAAACTTACAAAATCAAAAATATATAAAAAATTAAAATCAAATTTTAACACTTCTAAAAAAATTTCTCTCTGCCTAGTAGGATATGCTGTTACATACAATGGATATTAAAACAATAGCTCATTTTGAAGGGAGGGAAGACATACTTTTTTTTTTTTTTTTTTTAAGTTTATTGCATAAACATTGAATAACTATCTATACATAATGTAACATTAAAATTAGGAAAATGTTTAAGGATAAAAAGAGTTTTAAAAGATTATCAGAATTGTGGAAAATTTAAATAAATTACAAGAAATAATTTCATTTTATTCTCTTATTTATTCTTTAAAAAAACTTTTTTTTTGCACTTTTTAATTTTTTCTTAAAATTTAATAAAGTTCAATAAATTTGAAAAACTTTAAGGAATTTTACATTTGTTGATGAATAAACATTACTGGCTAGTATATACTAATATACCTTTTCATCTTAGGCATGATAGAAAGTTGCCACACATGAAATTTACATAAATGTATTATTACCGTTAAGTGCAGAAATTGCAAGGGATTGATGGGGTGGGGTTTGGGTGGGGTTTGATGGAGTGGGTTGAGATTTCTTTCTCCAGCACTACAAACCTATATTTTTGCCACCTGTATACATAAATGAATAAAACTGATTTAGGATGGTTAAATAATTTCTGACATTATTGAAAAATTGCTCCTTTATTGTGTGTATCTTCAAATTATTAAGTCAATCATAAAAGCAAGTCTGGACTTGGAGAATAAAAATGTATAAATAATATTATCAAAATTTCTAAAAAAAAAAAAAAAAGAGCAAAAGAAACAAAAATACAAAACTTTGAAATCTTAATTTTTACCACTAAAAAATCTGAAAAGTACCATGGCGCAGAGGTGACAAGAAATATATTTTTCGTATTACGTGCGCACATATTACCTTGTACGTGCACACATATTAACCTTTTACATGCCCACGTATTACCCTATACGTGCGCACATATTACCTATTACATGTGCACTTAGAAACCAAGGTAATATGTGCAAACGTAATAGGTTAATACATGCGCACATAATGTGTAATACGTGTGCACGTATTGGTGACTACGTGCGCACATAATAGGTATTACGTTCGCACATAATATGAAAAATATATTTCATGTCACCTCTGTGGCACCATAGAAAATGCTTTGTTTGAAGTGAAATAAAATCAGGTGTTACTGACAGATTTTATTGAAATTTCTAAAGTTCCCAATCACTTTATTTTAAAGTGTAATAATTTAGCTTTAACAAAGACAGAGAGAGATAGTAGAAAAAAAAATTTTTTGTTTGAAGAACAAAACAAATCATTACAATGTTTAGCCATTCTGATAAGTTTAAATTGATTAGCCTAAGAAAATATATTTTGTCAAGGTTAATTTTTTAACTCCAGGCAATTCTTTTCAATTTAAATACTGAAAACAATTTAAATGGTTTTGAAGAAAGCCACCTGGTTAATAAATTGAAGTTTTAAGTTTTCACTGTAATTCTTTTTAAAAGCAAGATCATTTGCCTCCATGGCAACATACAACGACTTAAAATTTAGATCACTTTTTAAGTTCCTTGAAGTATTCAACTTTCTATCAAAAATTCCTAATCTATTTTCCAAACATTTCTTAGATACTGGAACACATATAGCCTTGAGTTATTCATTTCATCTGATATTCATGTAATTCTCTATGTCAATTTAATTAGAAAATGCAGTCCCTGTCCATTTTTATTATGATTCAGACCTGAATGATCTTAATTGATCATTCACAAACCATCTAATTAAGTGACCTACCCAATATACTGAAAACTCTACCACATGAACTAAGCAACCTTATTAAACCCACAAAATAAAACAAAATGAACTGTATGAACTGACAACCAGGGGGTGGTGAAACAATGGAAAAAAAAAAAAATGCACACAGAGCACACGAAAATGTTCAACTTGACACCTGTATTAAAGTAGACATTCTGATATGTCTGTTAAAAACGTGGGAAGGGTGATCTAATTTTAGTGCAAATCACACAGCAACAAGATAAAAAAACCAATAAACTGTTACTTTAGATTAAATAAAAAAGTGTTAAGGTCAAATAAGTTGCGGGTTCTTTAGTAATGATATGAGACATTAAATAACTCCGCATTCTATCGACACCTGATAAATCTTCACGATATATCTAATCTTGTTAAGAAGTGTTTGTCTGGTACAGATGTCAAATCAGTACTGTAAGTGTATCAGGATAAGAAAAAATATTGGGGATTAAACTAAAGACTTCCTGTACTACAGCCAATATTCTACATATTGACCAACTGGTCAGCCTTGACCACTGCATTCTCACGTCCAATTTAATGAAAAACACCGAGTTCAATCCCCAAACCACCACACAGGTCAATCATCCAACAAAATCTTAATAAGGAAACAATTTCAGCTGTATAAGAGGAGACCAGGTGTAACTGATAAAATCTTATTAAATCAGAGAAAATGAATAAAATAATTTCCTGAAGAATGTTGATCATAAATTCCTTTAATTGCTCATAAAGAGGAATGCCAGACAAATTTTGAGTCACAAATATTAAAAAGATATAAAAAGAAATATTAATAAACCCACAAAGGAAATGCCAATCAAATGAGTGCTATGATCTTAATTTTTTTTAAAACAAACCATAAAATGATTAAATTCCTTTATAAACCTAAAAAAAAAATTGACCAAACTTACAAATGACAGAATCAAATTTGATTGGCTTTTAAAACATGGCACACTGTGTAACCTTATTTGTGATTGGATAAAAAAAGAAGACCTCATCTGATCGGGTAACTACAAATTTAATTTCATCAACAAATCCAAAATTTGATTGGCTATGAAATAAAAATTCACTGTCAATCATTAAATAACATTATAGAATACAAACTTGCAATAAAAACTTGCAACCAGAATTAAAGTGGTGATAAATGATGTCAATTTTATCATATCAGACAAAAGCTGAAAACAATTCAGTGCCTTTCTAAAACATAAATATCTTAATAATGTATATCAAAAACCAACTTAAAGTTAAAAAAGACCATAAAAGCCAATATTTATTACGAGAAAAAATGTAAAATGACCAAAACTCAATCTTAAAATTTTACCATCAAAAGGCTTACAACATTGAAATCCTTTTAGTGCTTTAAAAAAAAATTGGTTAAGATCAATATCTATATCATTTGAAGTGTTTTCGTCTTAAGAAAGAATAATTTCATTTAGAATAGTTTATGCTTTGAGAATACGTAATTCCCATTTAGAAATCATACACCAAGTTTTTTCAGATGTTCAATCTTATTTTTATGTACGACATTATCTCTGCTCCGACAATACTTAAATCATCTCTCAGATAATATATTTCCTTTAAGAATACTAAATAAATTAAGTTTATATAGTTTATTATAAGGCTAGATACGATGATTGAAACCATTTTTTTCTCCTTCTTTACTGATTGTAAAACGCTGACCATTTTCTAAATTTCAGTCATCTTTTTTCATCATATAGTGAATATATAACACAAAAAAGATACCCGTTAAATTTTGATGTGCCAGATGTGCACATTTCGGAAATTCATTCCTCATCAGTAACACTAAGACCGAAAAGTTTAATAGATAAAAACACAAGCCAAAAAATTGAAAATTAATGAATCTAAAGTTCTAAAATTATATAAATCCAAATCCAGCTAAAGAGTGCTTTGCATGAGGGGACAAACTTTAGTTTTAAATAAATTTCAAATTTAAGATGGCTGAAAATTTTGCAAAATGGTACAATTGAAAAACCAAATATTTAATAGGAAGTAAATATATACAATGTGGCAAAAAATACAGGATAATTAGACCAAAGGTCAGGAATTTAAAATAATGAATTCAATGAAAACATTGACCCTTTTTTGTTATATTCTATTTAATGCCTTTTTACATGAAGAAGAACCCCCTTGACCCTGAAAGTGTCTTGCCTTTTGCCAATTAACTGTTTCTTATTATTGCTGATTTTGGGGAAGGTGGAAGAACAAAATAAATAATATTCCAATTTTTTAAAAAAAATTATGTAAATTTAAAATCGAAAAAAAAGCAGATTCCAAATGAACATAGTTTTAATACATAAACTTGGGGATTCCTATTGATGCATTTTCCCTCTGATTCTTTGCCTAAAAAATGGAATGTTTTCTGAGACAGGTACCTATATAAATATAGCAAGCGCATGGGTTGCAATATTCTTTGTATGATACATGTCAGACCACTCTTAATGATTTAAAAATTCAAAGATTAATGTTTTTCAAAAAATTAATGGTTTTATGGTATACAAATGACAGAATCAAATTTGATTGGCTTATAAGACATGGCAGATTTAGAAACTGTGTGTAACCTTATTTGTGATTGGATAGAAAAAGGAAGACCTCATCTGATTGGGTAACTACAAATTTAATTTCATCTAGAGATTCAAAATTTGATTGGCTATGAAATAAAAATTCACTGTCAATCATTAAATACATTACAAGATATATATATATATATATTTGAGAAGTTATAACACGAGTAAAGAAAAAATACAGGTGTACGTACGAATGATTTTCTTACCTTTGACCTTACTGGACATATCACATATCAAGGGGTTTGCATTCAAAAAATGGATCAAATTATATACATATAAATAAGTATACATATTTTTATATTCAAACATCTCTGCTACAATTTGCAGTCAAATGAAATTCTTACAAATTCATTTAATTAGACTTCTCATTGTTGTCAATCCAGATGTCTTGTTTCACAATACGACCTTCTTTTTTAAAACTCATTATTTAAATTTTTTTCACAAATGATAATATCATTAAAATTTGCACATATTCATTTCAATACTGATTTAATTAAAATCAAAATAAAAAAGTTTTTAAATTTTAAATTTTAAAACTCCTTAAAGTGACATTAACATGCAGTTCAATTTAACATGACACTTACTTATATAATTATGCATTTATAGTAAATGATAATTTCTATATATTTAAACTTGTATACATGCAAATTCACAAACAATAATAAATATATAAATCTCAACATCTAATCTATCTGGAGTTATTTTTTGTCGGAATTTTTTCCTAATTTTTTTTCTGATCAAAAAACAATTGAAACTGAAAAATAACGTAAATGATTTTACCTGTTCAAAATTTGTGCCAGCTTTCAAGTTTACAAGCAGTAAAACAAAGTAAGATTTAATGATTAACATTAAATAAATTAAAAAAAAATAAAACAAACCAATGAAATTAAGGACTATAAGCCCTTTGTAATTATAAATATTATTGACGTCTATATGTCCCTACAATATAACGTACAACTATGATTTTCACAAGGTGACTGATATCTATAACCCCCCCCCCCCCTCCAAGAAGAAATTGACATCTATGATATCTCTACGATGAAATTGATGTCTATGATGTCCCCAAGATGAAATTGACGTCTATGATGTCCCCAAGATGAAATTGACGTCTACAATGTCCCCAAGATGAAATTGACGTCTATGATGTCCCCAAGACAAAACTGACATCTATAATTTCCCCAAAATGAAATTGATGTCTATAATTCTCCAAAGATGAAATTGATGTGTATGATGTCCTAAAGATGAAATGAATGCCCATGATGTCTACAGAGATGATATAGAATTTTAAAATTGCCCAAACATGATATGGATGTCTATGATGTCCCAAAGATGAAATGAACATTGATGATGTCTCAATTTCTTGTTGTACTTTCAATATTTAACATTAGATAAAATAACAAACCTTTCAAATGGACAACTTAAAGTCCCAATTATACTTGTACCATTGAACAAAATAAAAAAACAAAAAAACCAAGGGTAAAATGAGACATCGTCTGCATTTTAGATGACAGTGATAATGTCCTTACCTTACTCCAGCAAATGGCAATGTTTGAAAACTGACAATGTCAAAGAAAACATAAGCTTTTAATACACAAGGACAGGTATAAAAACACAAAAATTTCCTTTTATTTAAATCAAATCTCACTATTCTTACATTTACAGTAAAGTAAAGTAATTTTTAGGAAGTTTAAAACACGAAATACACTTTTAAGCTGCTAACAAAAACAACCTGAAGAAAAGTAACAGTCGGCTGTAGCTGTTTTACTGTGGTGAGAAAAGAATGTCTGGACATGCCTTTACATCAGTTTACTGTATTTCAGAAAAAGTCAGCAGTGTTATTAAATAATAAAAGTGAACAGAAAGGGTTTGGAATTCTGCAAAACTATTTCACATGGAAAACCTAATACATGTACTCTAAATGGTTCTCAGGGACAGAGAAGTGTATTGTTTACACTGGATTTCATGTTCAGTGTATGAAATTGCAAAGAAAAGCTGATAAAAGAAATTTACATAGTGTTTGCATGGGTAATTTGACAAAACTTACACACAGAAGAATATTACAATAATTGTACTGTTTACTTAAAAGTTTTCTTTGAAAACATGACAAATAAAATTTTATTTGGAGAGTTAAGAAATATATCAACCAAATAAACTAAAAAAAATGAACCATCTACAAAATTAAAATCATTCAAATATAGACAAATAAAATTTGAATGTTTTTGCCAAATTTTCACTTTTTCCAGATAACATAACACTAACAATAAGGTATGGTGTATGAAATTCCTGTCATCTTGTTACTTGTAAACCTGTGGCCTTTATGGCCAAATGGTCTAAACAGCATGCTTACAGATTATAGATCATCCTACTGCCATGGTGTTTGAATCCTAGTTTGAGATAGTTTGTTGGTTTGCTCGCCAGGTTGGTGGTTTTTCTTGGGTACTCTGGTTTCCTTTATCAACCCAGAAGAGACCACCTTGACATATAAAAAAGAATCTTGGCTGGAGCATACTTTTTCAACAGATTCTTGCCAGTTAATTTTGTAGATTTTTATTTCTTTTTTTTTTCTTAAATATATACATGTATTGATTTTGAAACTGATACCAAAAAAATATAGCCTTCATGTATAATCATAATGGTCATTCCCTTTAAAAATGTTTTTTAAAGTTTTGGGCTCAAAGTTGGAATCAAACTCACAACTTTTTTTTTTTTTTTTTTTGCAACAGCTAAATTTTATATGTGAAGATGACCCTCTAACCAAGGTCCATATGGATATACATATATATATATATATATATATATATATATTTAATTTTTTTTTTTGACAATTTTCTCGTTTTCGCCAGACATCAATTGGAGGGTTATCAAGATCATAATAGCTGTTATTATGACACAAATGAAATCATCTATTCCGGTGATAGAAAACAGTCTATCTGTTATCAAAATCCTTTCTGTCAGATAATTTGTTCAAAACACATTACATATTCTTATATTAACAAACTCTGGTCTTTCTGAGATAACACTTCTAGGAAAGTCTAATGCACACAACACTACAACACGAATCATGTGTTGAATTTTAAATATAGATAAGCACTTGATCATAGTTCAAATCGATAATATAAAATGGCAAAAACAATAACAGTGACGTATTGGCACAGACTAGGCAAGGTTAATAAAAATGGAAGTACATAATAAGCAGGGGTATTCATGGAGAGAAAAAAAATCCCCCAGTTGAGTGGTAAAACTCCTACACATGCAATTGCAAGTCTTTTTAATCATGTTTTGTAAATTGAGAGATGTTTTACGAGTGTGCATCTGCACTAGCTTGTAAAAGATTGTTTATAAATTGCATGTCATACAACTGTAGAATGATTCTTGACATGAAGCCTGAACAAAAAAATTAATAATAATATACGTCAAAAAAATCTCCCAAATGAGAGGCAAATGATCTTTGCATGCATCTGAAGCCTTTTATCATGTTCAACGCATGAAACAATGAATAGGGTAGGATTAATGTTTGTGAAGCTACGGTGACTTATGGTTTGAACTCAATATAGGTTTTTATGGTTAATACATGTTGCACAATGGTTGAAAAACCCTGATCAATATAAAACATAAAACAAAATGATTAGTGATCCTCATCTATAATTAACTCACAATTCTAAAAAGGGGATTCCCACTGAACTCGGGCAAGCTTGATTACTAATCCTAACTATATTTAATGATGATTCTATAAAGGGGATTCCCACTGAACTCAGGCAAGCAGGATTACTAATTCTAACTCTACACCTAGTCCCAACACAACGCATGTGATAAATAGCTTAGCTGTGCATGCATGACAATGATTGCTGGCTTTGCAATGAAATGATAAAAATGTCAATGTTATAGTTTTTTTACATCCCAGGATTATACTAAAGACTGGTCAATTAATCAATGACAGAGGAAACCAGAGTACCCTGAAAAAAACAGCCAACCTTCAGCAACAAACTGATAAACTTTTTCACAAAAGAATTTGCCAAACCAGGGATTCAAACCTAGACAGAAAGAACTGTGCTCTATTAGTCAGCAGTTTAGACCTCTTGGCCACTGAGTCCCAAAGTAATTGCTTTGAAAAAAGAGAAGAGAAAAAAATTATTCTAAACAGAAATGTAAGACTTTGCATGTGATTGAATAAGTTTTTAAAATTCCATCAAAATTCCCCTTTAAAGCTGTTATGAATAGATTTTGCGAGGCATATCTGTGTAAGACTGTTTTTGTATCCTGACATATATTTTTTCCCTTTTCCACTTTGACTTCAGAAAACAAATGTTACCATTAATAACATCAAAAAGAGAAATTATGATATGAAATAATCTTAAACTGATTTTTAATTACACAAATTGTTAAAATTTTTTAATTTTATAATCCAAATAATATTAAATGGAATTATATTAATGCATATATACCATGAGGCTAAATGACTAGAGTTATACCCCTTTTGAGTTTAATACATACAAAAGAGTGGAGTGGAGTAATGGTGTTTTACACCCCAGTCAAGAATCTTTCAGTTATTTCGAGGTGCTCAGTTCTTGGATGGTGGAGGAAACCAGAGTGCCCGGAGAAAACCACTGACATTCAGCAAGCGAACTGCAAACTTTCTCACACTAGGATCTGTCCCGTGTGGGATTTGTACCTAGGTGGCAGTGAGAGGCACTGTGATCCATAAGTGCATGCTTTAGACCACTCGGCCACAGAGGCCCACCACATACAAAAGAGAATACAGAATTATCTCTCATTAATGAAATACTTGACAAAATCATTCAAATTTTGAAATCTAACATTTTTTTTTATACTTCTAGTAATACTTAATGGGACTGTATTCTGAATTCATATACAGCTACAAAGAGGCTGAAAAACTGGTTAGACTTTGAGTTATTCCCCTTGAAGACATGACAAGGCTACAGTTACTCCCCTTTAAGACATGATTAAGTTTTTTTCATAGTTTTAAATAATTCTGTTGAAACAAATGTCTGTATAATAAGACAATCGGATTTAAAAAAAAAAAACAAAAAAACTACAGGCACACAAATTCTTCAAATAGTTTATACCATAATTATTACATAACAAATACATCTGCTTTATAAAATACAAAACGAAAAACTGATACAAGATAGAATTCAGGTTTGACTGATCAATAAACATGACTAAATATAATGAAAAAAATTACTTCAATCAATATTTTATCATGATTATAAATCAGCGAGAGAAAGAAACAGTCAAACTAAAACATAATTGAAAATGACAAACAAAATCAAAATAAAAACAGAAACAACAAAAAAATAAAATATAAGAAAACAGTTTCAGGATAAATTGTATTTCAGTTTGATCATAATCTGAAATATAAAACAATCTAATCTTTTCTTGTTTGCTTTTGAACCTCAAATGCAAAAAAAAAAAAAAAAAACTGCAAATTTTATTCAAAGTGCTCAAGTGTTGATCACCAAAAATGTTAATCCATATTTTCATAACAATAGATTGCAAATACAAATTTTTATCAAGTTTTGATCTTAAAAACAAATCCAAGTCAGGGAAAAATCAAATAATAATTAAGTTTCTGTTTTTTCCACAGAAATAAATGATCTGAGAAAGTCTTAAAGGATATCACAAGATAAGTGGAGAGATTTTTATTCACACTTTTTTGCCACAAATTTATGAGGTTGGTAAAAAGCAAACAAATGAACATTATTTAAAAAATTAGGTCTTATGTAGAAGAGAACAATGTATACACACAACATAAAGATACAGTACCCATTGATTTCCCATAGAAAAGATAAAAAAAATGGTAAGTTAACCCTGATGCCATAAAACAAAGGACTAGGTATGGAAAGGTGCCCCTGATACCATATATCAAAGATTGCAATGTTCGAGTTGGAAAAGCAACTTTAATTTTAGTTTGCAATAATTTTGACATCATTTACTCAGCCTAAGTGGCCATTGTGATAGAAGATATTAAAAAGCACAATATTTTGATCAAGTTTTTGTCCATTTAAAAATAATGTGTGACTTTGTACTCTAAATAACTAATTGCTATGGAAGATGTATCATGCCAAAATGTTTTGCCTCCTAAAAATGTCTACTTTGAAAAAGAAACCACTTAAAAATAAAACAATTTCCACAATTTCTTCACCAAAAAGTAGAGACTGTCATGTTTATGGTTTTTAGATATAAATAAAAGACACATCTACTAATTTTATTGTAGGATAATATAGATGAATAGTAAAAAAAAAAAATAATAAAATAAAATTTCAGCAATTTTCACACCTTATCACATCCTTTCATTTGTAATTTGTATCAACCCAATTCAGTATCAAGATAGTTGTAATTTTCAAAATATCATATTCTTAGCCTTAAACTGGTTGCAATTTTCAAAATATCATATTTTAGCCTAAAACTATATTTTTTAAAAGATAAAAACAAAATTCCCAATACTTGATTGATTATCGTTATGATGCTTGAACTTTGCTCTTAGTGTATTGTTTAAAAATAATTTTTATAAAAACTGAATACATGTATAAGAAAATAACAGAGGAAAATATGAGAAGTTAATTTCTTATGGGAGTCATTCTGACTTTATTGTAAAAATTAGGTTTTAGTAATTTCGCAGAAATGATAAATGAACTGTGAAAAATTAATCACTCAAGCATCAAAAGAATGAAAAATGAATATAGTTATATACAGAGTGAAAAACGATACAAACTGAGAAATTGACAGAATCAATAATTTATATTTCACCAACATGAGAGAGAGAGAGAGAGAGAGAGAGAGAGAGAGAGAGAGAGAGAGAGAGAGAGAGAGAGAGAGCAAAAAATAACTTTCATAACCATATTTCTGAAAATGATTTTGGCTTAAAAAAAGGAGTAATAAAAAAAAATCACATTTTGAAAAAAGCAACAATCAGTGATACTTTGTACACCTGGGTTTTTATTTTAAGTATTAAAAAAAAATTCACTTTTAATTAAAATGGAAACCATCTTCCAACAAATAAAAACTGATAATATCTTAAGTTCATGAGGAAAGAATAAGACAAAATAACATAACATAAAAGTATAGAAAAAAATATATAATTCAAATTTGAGAACAAAACCAACAAAATAATTTTAATTGAATAATAAAAAAATGTAAAATTTTGATAATTTCAATAACTCAAACTGTAGTATCCTTCCTTTCTGACTTTGAACTTTGAACTTTCAAGGTATTTGAGACCTTAAACTCGAAACAGTCCTCACAGAGAAAAAAAATAATAATAAAAAATGAAAAAATAACAAAAAATAGTTTGAAAAAAAGTTTATTCCAAGTATTATTCGTGAAAAAAAAAAAAAAAAAATTATTGAAGTTGACAAGTTGAAAAGGGCGATAAATGTTTCAGTTGACAAATTTGACATGGCTACAGTTTCTAATGAATGTCAAAGAAAAGTTGTTGAGACTAAGTTCAATATTAAAGGTTTTTTTTTTAAATCCATGGTATTTATTTGATTGTACCATGTTCAAATTATCAAATACAAAAAAAAAAAAAAAAAAAAAAAAAAAAAAAGAAAAATGGTGGAGTCAAAAATGATTTTGACATATATATATTAACAAAGGAAATCTTGTTTGAGTTATTGAATGTTTATTGTTTTAGACAGCATAGAATGGTGAATAATAAAATTGTTATATCTACAAACAGAGATCTAAAAATATCAGATGACAACAACACACAACGACGACAAGGAGATTTACGATGACAACTACACGTACCGATCACGCTTATGTTTCTTGCTTTTCTTCTTTTTTGTTCTTTCTGGTGAGCTGCTATCTTCCCTGTTGAATAAAAAAGAATTAACTATAATAATGCAACTTGACTAATATGAAATTTCAGTGAACCGAAAACCTGTCTTATCAGTGAAATTAAATCTGTCTGAACTGAACAATGAGTGAATTGAAACCCTGTCTGAACTGAACTGTAAGTTAACTGAAATACTGCCTTAACAGAACCATAAGCGAAAAGAAAACCTGTCTGAACTGATTTGTTAGTGAACTAACCTTTCTGAACTAAACTGTTAATGAACTGAAAACCAGTCTGAACTGAACTGTTAGTGAACTGAAAACCAGTCTGAACTGAATTGTTAGTAAACTGAAAACCTGTCTGAACTGCACTGTTAGTGAACTGAAAACCTGTTTGAGCTGATTTGTTAGTGAACTAACCTTTCTGAACTAAACTGTTAATGAACTCAAAACTTGTCTGAACTTCACTGTTAATGAACTCAAAACCAGTGTCTGAACTGAACTGTTAGTGAACTGAAAACCTGTCTTAAATGAACTGTTAGTGAGCTGAAAACCAGTGTCTGAACTGAACTGTTGGTGAACTGAAAACCAGTGTCTGATTTCAACAGTTAGTTAATGGAAAACCTGTTTGAGCTGAACTGTTAGTGAGCTGAACCCCTGTCTAAGCTGAACTGTTAGTGAGCTGAAAATCAGTCTGAACTGTACTACTGGTGAACTGAACCCCTGTCTGAACTGAACTGTTAGTGAGCTGAAAACCAGTCTGAACTGTATTACTAGTGAACTGAACCCCTGCCTGAACTAAACTGTTAATGAACTCAAAACCTGTCTGAACTGAACTGTTAATGAACTGAAAACCAGTGTCTGAACTGAACTGTTAGTGAGCTGAACCCCTGTCTGAACTGAACTGTTAGTGAGCTGAACCCCTGTCTGAACTGAACTGTTAGTGAACTGAAAACCAGTCTGAACTGAATTGTTAGTAAACTGAAAACCTGTCTGAACTGCACTGTTAGTGAACTGAAAACCTGTTTGAGCTGATTTGTTAGTGAACTAACCTTTCTGAACTTCACTGTTAATGAACTCAAAACCAGTGTCTGAACTGAACTGTTAGTGAACTGAAAACCTGTCTTAACTGAACTGTTAGTGAGCTGAAAACCAGTGTCTGAACTGAACTGTTGGTGAACTGAAAACCAGTGTCTCATTTCAACAGTTAGTTAATTGAAAACCTGTTTGAGCTGAACTGTTAGTGAGCTGAACCCCTGTCTGAGCTGAACTGTTAGTGAGCTGAAAATCAGTCTGAACTGTACTACTGGTGAACTGAACAGTTGAGTGTAAGTGAGCTGAAAACCAGTCTGAACTGTACTACTAGTGAACTGAACCCCTGCCTGAACTTAACTGTTAATGAACTCAAAACCTGTCTGAACTGAACTGTTAATAAACTCAAAACCAGAGCTGTTGGTGAACTGAAAACCAGTGTCTGAATTCAACTGTTAGTGAACTGAAAACCTGTTTGCGCTGAACTATTAGTGAGCTGAACCCCTGTCTGAACTGAACTGTTAGTGAGCTGAACCACTGTCTGAACTGAACTGTTAGTGAGCTGAAAACCTGTCTGAACTGATTTGTCAGTAAACTAACCTGTTAATGAACTCAAAACCAGTGTCTGATCTAAACTGTTAGTGAACTGAAACCCTGTCTGAAATGAACTGTTAGTGAGCTGAAAACCTGGCTGAATTATAATATCAGTAAAGTGTAACCCTGTCTGAACTGTTAGTGAGCTGAAAACCAGTGTCTAAACTGAACTGTTAGTGACTGTCTCTAGGTATGAAACAATACACATGTGTCAAAGTTTAGTTCACATTGCACTACGCTATCCTTGGTTCAGTTTTATTGCAGCAGTACAATCACGAACATTAATAATTTTAAATAATTTAAAATTTTATGTTATTAATAGAAAATCTTAAAAGAATTTATTCATTTTATTTTTTATTCATTTATTTATTTTCTTTGGAAATGTAATAAAAACCAAATACACCCAATAAAAATTCCCCAATGTATAAAAAGAGCTTAGTTTATGTAAATTTTAATATCTATTGATTGCATGTTAAGTAAGTCTTAGAAATTAAAATCACTGCTTTTATTAGGGTCTTAGAAATAATCTGTTATTTAAATTCTTAGCAATAGCTTTTAATTAGAATAATCTATAAATAATTAACCAATCAGAAAACTCCATTATGAGTGGATAACGCATTTCTGTCACACAAATCTTGGATTTTCAAGAAATAATTGAAGTTTTAACTACGGTCTCGTTAAGAGTTAATTAACCTGGATCTCCTGTATTTCCAAACAAATTTACTCTTCATTACATCTCAATAATGTTTTTTAATCTTATTTTTTTTAAATTTTAAATTTTATGTTTATCAAAACCCACTTTAAGATCCTTTCCTTCCTGATCTTATTATTGAATCGTTGAGCTTATTTATACAACAAAAACTTCATTTCTCAATAAACTTGTTTTAACAAGAGCTGCCAGAAAAACAGCATTGCTAAGCATGCCTGCAATTCTAGTCTGTTTAAAGACTTTTGCAAATATCCCATACAACTGAATCTTAACAAAAAACTGTCACACTTAATCCTGACTTTCCATGAAAAATTAACAAGATCTTTAAACATTTGTCTATTAAAAAAAAAAAAAAAATCAAAAAAAAAAAATCATCATTAGGTTTCTGAACTTTTGCTTAAACTTTAACAAATTCGCATCTTAATAATTTTAATGTTTCTTTATTCAGACAAGTGAATTTACAAACTGATACAGGTTCAACTAAAAAGTCAACAACCAAATGGTCTTAAAGCACGCAGTTACGGTTCACACTGCCTCTGACCAACAAGGTTCTCTGAGACTCTCCCACTGCTAATGATGTCTAATGCTAAAAAGCCAAGAGGCTTTTTTTTACATTGAGGTGGTAGTGGAGGAAAGCAAAGTGCCCAGAGATAACCATCAACTATTCGCAAGTAACTGACAAACTTTTTTCACAAAGGGATCTAAAGAATTGGAATTCGAATTTTGGTGGTGAGAGGCACTTTGAACTGTACCTCAATACAAAGAGACCAAAATTAAGGGAGATAGTTATGTTGTTGTTGTTGTTGATGTTGTAATGTTGTTTAACATTGCATCAGCAATTTTTCAGGTTACATATATCTATGGATTAATCTAAGAACAAATTCATAATGATTGATATGTGCAAGTGTATGTTATGGTCTGCCTTGTACTAATTAATACTTAAGGCAACTTTTTGGTAAGGTACTAGCTCACCAAGCCTGAGTATGGTACAGACTCGATGCCACTTCACTAGTCCATTATCCTGGCACTGGGTGAACCTGTCTGAACTATTGCACCTAATGCATAGTGCAAGGAGATGAATTAATAAGAAACAGTTATGTGAAATAATCTTACAATAACTGAGGCCTTGGTGGCCAAGTGGTCTAAAGCAAAGGAATAGACTGATGGTGTTTTACACCCAAGTCAAGATTCTTTCACTGATTTTGAGGCGGTCAGTTCTGCAATAGCAGAGGAAACTAGAGTGCCCAGAGAAAACTGCCAACCTGTGGGATTTGAACACAAGCAGTGAGAGGCACTGTGATCCATCACCACAGGTTTTAGACCACTCGGTTACTGAGTCCCCCCCCCCCCCCCCCCCCCCCCTTCTCGGGTCTAAAGGGTGTGCTTTCTCATCATCTAGGTTCAAATGCAAGAAAATATTTCAGTTCTTTTGCCTCAGGTCTGTAGTTTTATCTACGCACTCAGTTTTTCTCCACCATTCTAGAATTGTCTTAATACAAGAGGAGGAATCTTGACTTGAACATAAAACACTATTAATTCCCTCCTACAATAATATCTACCTATGAAAGACATAGCACATATTCTGTCAAATAGAATATCAATAAAATCGCTGTTCAATCTTAAATCAGGAAAGATGCCAATTCACGTTAAAACGATAAAACAGGAAAGGTTTAGACTAAATCTTCTAAAATAATGAAATAACATGCTAGAGAATGTGATAATATAGAAAAAAAAAAATCAATGATAATTTAGTAATCTAGAAACTGCATAAAAAATATCTGAACTAATCTAATAACATATAATTATTAAGACTTTTCTTTACATTTATTTCTGCAGCTAGAGATATAATTGAAAATGAAATTAAGTCCATAGGGGGGTATTATAACCACAATAGAGATGAAATAACTTGAGTTATATTTTTATGATGTAAATTATTTAAAACCTTATGAAATAATTTTTCAAAATCCAATCAATCTTTAAAAACACATGCATTTAAAAGTTTACAGAATTGTTTGTGCCTTTTTTAACTCATTCTTTTAGAAAGACCCTAAACTTTCCTAACTTGGGGGTGGAGGTTGGGGTGGGTGGGGTTGTCATTAGGCATACAGTTAAACCTGTATGTAAAGACTTCCACTCTTTACCTCACAAAATGGAATTAAGGATAGGTGTTCATTATATAGACTTAATTTTTGTTGAAATATGAACCAATCAGACTTTAAAATGTTGGTCTTAATGAACAGATGGTCTTTATAGAAGGATTATGTATGGATAGAGTGCTATTTTGCTGTTTTATGCAAAAGACAAGATTACTTCACTTACAAGGTTGTCTTGGACGTTCCAGGAAACCAGTCACTTTGAGAAAATCCCCCCGCCTTTATCCAGTGAACACAATCATTCACATTTATATTCAAACTTCATTCACTCCATCAGGTTGTCTATTTGATTGGGCCTTATACAACCAATGTTAACATACTACTTCTTGACAAGTTGCATATTTGAATTTGCCCAATATATTCAACCAGTATTAGCATATTATTATTTGTAAGGTTGTCCATTTCACTTAGCCCTTACAACCAGTGTTAGAGTACTACTTCTTGTCAAGTTGTACATTTCACCTGGTCTGATACAACCAGTGTAGTGTAAGTGTACTATTTCTTGACCTTCTTGTCAGGTTATACATTTCACTTGTCCCAACATACATCTGCAAAACCACACATATGTGGTTTTCTGATGTAGCTGATTGCACGAGTTAATTGTGCAGATGGATATGTTACATGAGTGTGCTCTTGTCCTTTGCACTCATGTGCATTGATTTATTAAAATTTGTCAACATCGTCTGGGATTCTCCCAACTTGGCAAAATTCTCCCAACTGAATGATGACGTCGCATAGGAAAAGTTTTTACCTATTCATGACATAATGTTATTGTTGTTGGAAAAGGGAATTCCCGTAACAGTAGTTCCCGGCTACCATGGTGATATGAAATGTTGTATTGCACATGTGCACTACGGACCTTTGTATCACATAGCCAGAAAATGTAATGTATCGCTACAGAAAGATTCAATGATAAAACCAGTGTTAGTGTACTACTTCTTGACTTTTTGTCAGGTTGTACATTTCACTTTAGCTTATACACAAACTCACACTAGTTGAATTTATGCTAACTCTGATTGTATATAGGGAAAAATAAAATGTACTTTTAGAAAATGTTCAGAAAAACTGCAAGATATGTTTAATTATTTTATTGTAAGCTTACAATATGGCTCAATTTGCATGACCAGAGGGTGTCAAGTATTGTAGCATGGCATGTACTTAGCATTTGTAATGCCTGTCTAAACTTACTTTTTCAATCAAATTGGAGATAGTAAGCTATTTGGTTTACATTTTAAGCTGTAATTCTGGTTCATCAAACATTTATTAGAATTTTCATAATTAATCATTTACCTTGATTTTGACTTTTTCCTTTTTCTTTTTGGGGGAGGTGAAGGTGATCGCTCTGATGAGCTTGAATCTCGAACGATACTGAAAACAGAAAGTAAACATAAGCTTCTTAGTCAAAAACAAACATGATCTTCTATCAAATAAATAAATTCATATTTTTATCTCATTGAGAAACTAAATGTAAAACTTTAGAAACCTAACAAAATAACTACTTTGTGTACCTAATAATAGTAAAAATATCGCCTTAAAGGACTAAAGTTCTTTCATTTAATCCAATTATGCAGTAAAAATAAAAATATTCATTGATAAAAAAAACTTTTGCAGTTTTACACAGAAACACACAGAATTACTATCAGTCCATAATTGTTTGCATATAAATATTTAGAGTACAAAACTCCATATTTAAACAAAATCATTCAAAAATATAGAAAAATCCATGTAAAATTTATTGACCTAATTGGGAAAAATAACCAGACTTTTTCAAAAAGTTTTTTTTTAATTCTGTGCATAATACAATTTTTCAATGTTTTCAATAAGATAACAAATTCACTATGTCCAAAATATCCCTTAATATTGCATCTTCCTAGTTTACCATACAAGATAAGATGTCATGAATATTCATATCACCCCTGAAAAATCTGAAAAACTATGAACACCCAATTATAAATTTATGGCTCTTTCCTACATTTATCTAATTGATAAAAATATCAAAACTTTTAAAACTATATCCATTGCATCTTTGGGGATCAATTTCTTTTTCATATTTCTTTTAAATTCAACACCCTATAGTAAGAATTTGGTGAGGCCCAATTGGAGCTTTTTTCCAAAATCTGTTCTATGTACAAAAGAATTTAGAGAAGATTTTTTAATTTAAGAATAGAAATTGGTTAGGTCAATGTATTTTAATTTAATCTTACTGTTTTTTTCATGAGGAAAATTCAAAATAAAAGAAATATTTAGGAAAAACTATGTGACAAACAATAATGGACCAATAGTAGTGACTGAGTGGCCTCAACTTTCAACTAACTGATCATAGCTCCTCTCAAAACTATGGTTTAAATGACAACTTTAAAAGAAAAATCATCAATTCACTCTCCCTTTGACACTCCTAACCAGGTTTTCTCTGTATTCACTACACTCTTGTTTCTTCCATCATGACAGACCAACCCAGACACCATTACAGCACCCCATTAAAATGCTGCATCAAGCCAGTTCATGAAGGAAATATATAATCATGTACTTTACTTACGAATATTTTTTCTGTGCCATGGCCAGGGCTTTAGCAGCTTCTTCTTTAGCTTTGCGCTCTGGATCAAAAGCTGATCCATCCACGTAGTTTTCGCCGAGACCAAAGGCTTCTTTAAGTCTTGCATTTTTTTCTTGTGTTGCTTCAGCTATTTGGTGAGTTTCTTTAGCACTAAAAGTATAAAATAATTCTTTAAATACAAACTTTATTGAAATGGTGGTTAGCTTTCAAACTCAAGGCATCTCAGAGTTGTGGGTTTGATCCCAGTCAAACACAGATGATAAAGGTTTTTCTTGTTATAGATCTTTACTGTATGGCCCAGAACCAGTTAAGTTGTATGTGATGTTTATCTGCAATATTACAAATGAGGGTACTTCAAGTTCTCTAAAGGCCAACATTAGTGCAAACTAGTACAATGCAGATCAGCAACACTTACTTGCATTAAGATGAATCCTTGAGATTAATATTTAAAATAAAAAAAAAAAAATTGTCTTGAACATAAAGCTGAAAAATTGCTGATGTGATATAAAACAAAATTAAACCTACCAACCAACAAACCAACTTCCTTGAAATGGTAGATGGGTCATTTTATTGTATTTAAAATTGTTTAGCCTTCTTCAGAAGCCTCAATGACCAAGTGGTCTAAAGAGACAGGTTTAAGCATCATAGAGCCTAAAAAATACCCAGATTTGCATCTTTATGGGCTGTTCTTTTTGTAAGAAAGTTTTGTAACTTCATCAAATAATAAACTCATATATTCAATGGCACATAAAACATCAGCTGGTGCAGAAATGGGAGTGGTCAGAGAAAACCACTGGCCTTCAAGAAGTGAACTGAACTCTCACATTAAAATCTACCCAAGTGTGATCAGAACAATGGCCATTAGAAGCACTGTCAGCCAAGGTTTAAACTATTCAGCCACAGAATCCCACTCATTCATTCAGCTTACTGGAAACTGTCGATCTATCATTTTATCAATTTTATGTTAAGACTTTTATTAGACTTTCGATCTCTTTTTAATTTACATCTACACTCATAATTATGTAAGGGAATAAAAAAGATGCTCTTTAATTAAAGAAGATTGAAAACCAGTATAACCAATGAAGGTGAAAATTAATTTCTTCAAAATTAAAAAGGCAGTTTTAAATTTCTGAAGTTCTACAGTTCCATAACAAATATTTTATAATGGGCATCATTTAAGATTATCATCAGATGAACGCAACACCATGAAACAGAATACTTCATGAGATATATGTGACATAAATTGATTTCCCGAGAGGACAGTAAAATATGGCGAACTATGACTTGGTTAAAAGGTTGTACAAGGACAATTCACCGTGTAATGTATCTATTACAATTGTGAAATGTATCCCACATGATTGAAATCGACCAATAATTGATATTAAATGATCTTGTGAAATGTTTCTCCTGTTGTACTGAAATTTCTTTTTGACAACACACATAAGATTGTTAATGGACACACAAACTTACTGATATTACAAATATATTATAACAATTAATCAATTTCAATCTACATGACTTTGCATGTAGGTGATGAAAGTGCATTAAAAATTCCAATTATAAATTTAAAAAAAAAAAAAAATTTAATCCCTTTTTTCAACACCTTTGATCTGTATATGCCTCTCATCAATTAATTGGACTTGATTTTCAAAGTTTTAGGAGGGGAGTGATGTAACGTTGTTTAACAGCCCAGTCAAGATTCTTTCACTTATATTGAGGTGGGCAGTTCTGGGATGGTGGAGGAAACTGAAGTACTTAGAGAAAACCAAAAAACATTCGGCGAGTGAACTGACACTTCCTTACATTAACATAAGTATCTGCCAAATCAGATTTAAACCTAGCCTGTAAGAGGCATTGTGGTCCAAAAGTGAGGAATTCAGAAAAAAAAAGACAGACAGTCAGACAGACAGAAGACAATGTGTTCACTATATAAACCCTTGTTTGTTTACAGGGAGTATAATAAATCTACTGACAATTTAAAGTCTATTTACACAAACTCAAAAGTTCATCAACACTTACAATTTATTCTACCCAAAATAAAAGAAGAAAAAGCCCCAAATTATGCAGCTCTCTAGAATATGAGCTATTATGGATGCAATCTGATACAGCAGAGGTCTAAATCCTAAATACACTACATGAACGTTAACAAATGATTAATATATAATTAAAATTATATACTAGTATATATATATATATATATATATATATATATATATATATATATATATATTTATATATATCAGGGCTCAGGAAAACTTTGACTGAGGTGTCGGACATTTTTTCAAAGCAACTGCACCACCGATGCCGATGCAGTGAAAAAAAAAAAAAAAAAAAAAAAAACTGTTATTACTGACTGTGTATTTTAATATTTTAAGAAGATTTTTAATATCAATATAGTAGATTTTAAAAAGGGTTTGACTACCACGTTATTTAAATATATATGATCAGACTTATGTGTTGATTTTGAACTGTCGGCGTTGACGACATATGGTTTGACGGCCATCTTTGTTTATTGACAATCGTGCATTTCCGTTTTCCCAAAGTTACACGAACTTTACTGAACCTTATTTTGAGACCTCTTTGATTTTATTTAGACTTATTAAAAATTATTTGTTTATAACTAAACAGTTTGCCAAGACCGTACTATGCGCGTTGTATTATTAATATTATTTAACATCCCGCGTGGAACTCTTTGAAATAGTCCGACTACCATGATCTTCAGTTAACAGGTGTTTATGGCTTCTGTCTGTCAAGCGATGTGATTACTTAATAAACAACTTATCAACAAAAGTAATGATGATTCGGACGATGTAACAAAAGGAACAGATTGAGACCATGGATTTTAACTGATTAATAAACAAAAGCCTAATTATTAGATCTGTAGTGTTTATTGAAAATGATTAACAGGTGATAGCAAAGAATACTCGAGTAAAATAATGACCGATAAACATATTTATTTACGTGTCCGATTAACTGAATTCTATTTTAAACTAAAAATGTCCGACAAGCTACATTTCACATCGGACAAAAATATTTTTTGTCGGACATGTCCGGCAAATATGACCGTTTCTGGACCCCTGATATATATATATATATATATATATATATATATATATATATATATATATATATATTGATCCTTGACACCAAATGTTGAAAAAATGCCAACATGATGAAAAACAAGTTAAACCAAACATCTGACATTACTTGGTGCAAAACCATGGTATTTTATCATCCCAACATCTCACAACCTTGCATAAAACTCAGCTTGTTATTCAAAAACCCACAATATTGTATATAACTCATAACATTTTATCATCCAAACAACTTACATTATTGTAAAAACCTATTGCAAGTTATTATCTCTCTCTCTCTCTCTCTATAAATATATATATATATATATATCTCACAAAATTGCAAAAAAACCAGTTTATCAGCCAAAAACTCAGAATATTGTATATAACTCATTGCATTTTATTATCCAAACATATCACAACTTTTTGTAAAGCTTATAGCAATTTATCACTGAAACAAGAGGCCCATGGGCCTTAACGCTCACCTGAGGAAATATCCAAAAACTTACAAAGAACTTAAATACAAAAAGTTCACAAAATTCCTCAAGTTTGGAAAATCCTGCAATAATTAATCAGAAATGTCTAGTCACATTTCATTTACAATAGCTCATATGCACCATTTAACTATAGTATAATAGATAATTTCCAAATCATTAACCATATGGTTATGCAGCCATGATTTTGAACTTTGAACATGTGAACTTGAACCTTATATCAAAATGGTCTTAATATCAATACGTACAATATTCTAATAAACATGCTTGTACAAAATGTTTATAGTTTTCAAGATAATTAGCAATTTAAGTCTTCTTTTGCAACTGTGACCTTGACCTTTCAACATATGACCTTGTACCATATATCAAAATGATTGGTGTCGCAATACCTACAATATTCTAATATATATTCCTATACAAAAAGTTAATAGTTTTCAAAATAATTAGCAATTCAACTCTTCTTTTGCAGCTGTAACCTTGACCTTTCAACATATGACCTTGTACCATATATCAAAATGATCATTGTCGCAATACCTACAATATTCTAATATACATGCTTATACAAAAAATTAATAGTTTTCAAGATAATTAGCAATTTAAGTCTTCTTTTGCAGTTGTGACCTTGACCTTTCACATATGACCTTGTACCATATATTAAAATGATCGTCATGTCAATACCTACAATATTCTAATATACATGCCTATACAAAAAGTTAACAGTTTTCAAGATAATTTGCAATTTCTGTACATGTATGCAGCTATGACCTTGACCTTTCAACATATGACCTTGAACCATATATCTAAATGATTTTCATATCAATAACTACAATATTCTAATATACATGCCTATACAAAAAGCTTAAAGTTTTCAAGCTATTGCACAATTTTAGTATTCATAAGCCAAAAATAAAATTTCAGGGGCAACAACTCATACATGGATTATCATATTGTTATGAAACTTGGTAACTTTTTTAATTTTGTCATGGGGAACATTTTAACAATGTTTTGAATTCATATATCTCTTAAAATTTGCAAGAAAATTGCCTAAAACTGCATAAATCACAAATTAGGTCATGACCTTGATTTGTGACCTTGACCCTATTTTAAAGGTCATTTCAAGAAAAAGTCAAAACTGAAAACCCCATGTCAATATCTGTTCAAATACTCAAGTTATAACAATTTTAAGCCATTTTACGAAATTTTTAAAATTAAACGCAAAAACGTGTGTCATTTTTCGACCAAATTTCACGAAATGAACAAACAATAGGCTTAAGACCCTAGAGAAGCCAAATATCGCATCAGATTTTTTTCTCTCATCATCGGTTTTAGAGAAGAAGATTTTTTAAGATTTTTGGACCCCTAGGTCACCTTGACCTAGTTTTGGAAGCCATGGCAATGCCATGAACAAATCTGAATTGCACCAGCCCATATATGCTTCTGACCAAGTATCATTGAAATCTGTCCAGCAGTTTTGGAGGAGAAGTCGAAAATAGGTGTTAACGACGCACACACACACGGACGCACGCACGCACGCACATACACACGCCGCGCCATGCCATAAGCTCACATGACCTTACAATATTGTATAAAACCAGTATGACATTTTATCATCCGAAAATATCACAACTTTTTGCAAAGCCCATAGCAGTTTTTTCTTCAAAAAACTCACAATTTTGTATAAAACCAGTATGACATTTTATCATCCGAAAATATCACTTTTTGTAATCCCATAGCTGTTTTTTCTCCAAAAAAATTACAATTTTGTATAAAACCAGTATGACATTTTATCATCCAAAAATATCACAACTTTTTGCAAAGCCAATAGCAGTTTTTTCTTAAAAAAAACTCACAATTTTGTATAAAACCAGTATGACATTTTATCATTCCTACAACTAAATATAACTATTTTGTGTGAAACTGTTACAATTTCATCATCAAAGTTTGAGATCATTCCAAAAACGTCAGCATCAATATAAACACGACTTTAGTAAAGGTTGGCTAGGAATTGTGTTTTAATACATAAAATGTATTAATGTTCTAGTTGTGAGTGAATTGAGTGTTTCTAAATCAGTTAAGTCACTGATAATCTGATGCTTCTGTTTTTTTGTTTTTTGTTTTGCCTACAGGCACTTTTTATTAATACACCATGATGGGTCACAATACAGACACATTTTGACAAAGTGGATTTCTATTTGAACTTTATATTTTACTCAACAATTGCAGTGTTCAGAGCAATTGCTACCAAAAATAAAAGTATGGTACCTCAAAAAAATAAATAAATAAATAAATAAATAAATAGATAAAAAAATAAAAAATAAAAAATAAAAAAAAAATTAGCCCATCTTTTAAGTTCAGAAAACAATGTTTTGTTCTTCGTTTTATAATTTTAAAATATAACTGATAAATTTAACTATTTTTGTTATGGTGCTAGCTCATGGAGCCAGTATGCCACAGATGAACAAACTACGGGTACTCATAGAGTCATATTATCCTGGTGCCTGGTAAATCAGTTAATACTCTGTCCTCCTTAGATGCTAAGCACCACTGGTGAGGAACAATATCTCAAATCTTTGTCTTGTGTATGACTTGGATGGGGTTCAAACCCCGAACCTCTTGCTCTTGAGACAGACACTTTATAACTGAGCTCATAATCCAAGTGGTTATAAAAAATTATAAGTTATTCAATAAAAAACAATGTATCAAAGATAAACTTGTTGGTTGTATATGAGTTGCCCATTGAATGTAATCTTCGAATGAACTTTTTGTTTACCTTCACTCTTATGATAATATGAATGCAGGGCCACAAGGGTTTGATCTCATATCTACATTTATGAATGAAGGGTGCCTATGTTCTTATTTGAGTCATAAAAAATTAAAAACAGATTTCATAATTTTTCACCAATACTAGATTCTGACCACATGAAACTTTTAAAAGCTGGTAAACCTGTTGCCTAGCTTTAATCAATTTTACTAAGTTTACAATTAAATAACTTGTTGGTATAACTTCAATGAATATTATCCTTAAACAAGTGAAACCTGCTCCTGCAACAACTTCTATACAAATATTGTCTGTTCATTAAAACCAGACCAACTACCTGTCCATTAAGACAACCTAACTGCCCATTAAGACCAGCTAGTGTACATTAAGACCAGCTACTTGCCCATGAAGACCAGCTAGTGTACATTAAGACCAGCTATCTGCTCATTAAGACAGACTAGTGTACATTAAGACCAGCTATCTGCCCATTAAGACCACATAGCTTACATTGACACAAGCTACCTGCCCATTAAGACCAGCATTTCCAGGTTAATTTGCTTAATATTTACAGAAAACCTCTATATAAACACCACCTATTCTTTAAGACCAGTTTTTTAAAACTCTTTAATTTTAACTAAAATGAACGGTTGGTCTTTAACTACAGGTTTTGTATCTGGTAAGTTTACAGTTCTTTACCGTTTCAAGCAAAAGACAAAGTTACTCACTTTTTTCAATTTTTGATACAAAATTATTACAACAATCATTACCATTTGGGTGCAGTATTCACATAAACTCATTAAAGTTAATAATAATAATAATAATAATAATAATAATAATAAGAGGAAAAAGAAGAAGAAAAAAAAAAAGAGAAGAAAAAGAACAACAACAACTACATCAATAATAATAAAAATAATAAATGATAATAATAATAACAGAATCTAAAAATAATATCACATGTTAATATAGTTTTCTAAATAACATATGATATAGATATTCATACCAACTTGAACTATTTAAATAAGTACGAAAAAGATATACACATCGATATACCAAAACAATATACTCAAAATTAATTATTAAATGATATGGAAAAAATTAATCATGATAAAACTAATGAATCTTCTTCTTATACTTGAGATAATTACAAAACAAATTTTAATGATACCTACATATAAACATCAAATGATCCAAGTGGGATACATTGAGAGCTGCTACAGGTGAACTCGTTAGTAAACTCGTTAACAGGTAAATAAGATGTAGTTTTTGTAGTAGCAGTAGTAGAAGAATAATAACGTATTCCATGAATTTGTTCCCAAAATATGTCAAAAATACTCCTATCTGCGGACTTTGGATACGATGTCTGATGTTGGAAAAAACTTCCAGAATATTTACACGTTTTCACATCCATACTTGAGCCCCCGTGAGAAGTTTTTTGAAGAATCATAATACGTTTTTCCGACACCTGACAGTTACACGGATTCATCCCCGTACTGATCCTAACTCAAATAAAAAGCGATCACATCACAACATCACTTATATACATTTACGAGTAAAAAGTTAATACGTTCGATTACGATGACAAAACGCCTAGTAAAATGACGAGATATACAACGTGTGAAAAACCTTATATAATGTAAGCACATCCTTTTATAGATCCTTCCCACTTGATAAGCATGATCAAACAATATTTCTACTCTTTGCCTTGGCAGAGTTACGATACGATGAATTATCAATGATACATTAGTCTCTTCCTGTAACAGGAATTATTATTGGTAATTGAATCTTCTCGGTGTTTATACTTAATGTTAAGAACCGTTATGGTTACAAACAAGTAGCCAATTGAAACAAAGAATTCAAACTGGCATAAATGTAATTACATGTATACTGTCAGACTGGGGAAAAAAATCTTAGGATTATTGTCTATATTACAAATAATATACATTATAATGATTTATTATACAATTTTTCTTAATTTTTTTAATTTTCATTTTCTCTCTTGATTGATTGATTTATTAATGCATGCATTTATGTATTTATTTATCTATTAATTTATTTTTCTTAATTATGCTATTTTTCTTAATTTTTTTTTTATTTCTTTTTCTTTCTTGATTTATTTACTTATTTACTTATAGATCTATTTATTTATTTATTTATTTCTTACTTAATTAGTTAAATGTATTTATTAATGCATGCATTTATGTATGTATATTTCAATTAAATTAATTTTCTTTCTTCATTTCTGTTTGTTAATGATTTGTTTGTTTGTTTGTTTTATTTTTTTAAATTGAATTCAAGAACTTTTTTTTCATACTTATGGAAAATAAAAAAAAAGTCTCAAAATATTTCAAGAAGAAATCTGTAACTAAAAAAAAACATGTATTATGTATTTGAAAACACTGACACAATCAAGAACATGAAACAAAAAAATCCCAACCACACATGTAGGATTAAAATTCTATTTATATGTTTGTACACACACACACACACACACACACACACACACACACACACACACACACACGCACACACACACACATATATTTTTCATTGGCTTGCTAAACACTGATTGTTTATAGTATCCAACACAACAATTTTTAAGTGATTAAAGTTCAACTGAACAATTATAAAGAATCTGAAACAAATAACATGCCAAAATAAATAAATAAATAAATAAATAAATAAATAAATAAATAAATAAATAAGAAACTAAATAAAATAAAATAAAATAAAATAAAATAAAATAAAATAAATTAAAATCATTAATTAAAGAAAAGAAATTAAAATAAATAATAAAATAAATTTAAATAAATACTAGTAAATAAAATAAAATTAAAAAGGGAATAAACACATATCAAAATCTTGCAATATTGCTGAAATTAACTTTTGTTGCAAATTTATTTTATTTTTTGTACTCTTACGATAAATTTGATATACTGTAACTTTGTGGTTTATCAATCAGATGAGTTTAGTTATTACACTTCGTGGAATGGAATAATTTGTTTGTTTATTCAAAGAAAAGATACAATGAAATCAATTTCTAAAAGCAATAAATTACGTGTTTAATAAAATTTCCAAGCAACAACATTAATTTCCGTCACTCTCTCCAATTGAAGAGTTTTCTTTCATCATATCCATGTTTAACAGATATTGGACTTTCCATAAGTAATTCATGACAAATCTCTTTTCCAGTTTCCTTACCGAAATCATTACTAAGCCTTTGTTTTATAGCAAAATTTCAAAATTATTGCTTTTTTTGAATTTATTTTTTTAAATTTAAATCAATTAATTTTTTTTTGAAGGGTAATTCTTCTTTTATATGTAATTTAATTGCTTTCTTTCATTCTGGTGTTTTTTTCCTTTATTTATTTATTTTTTATTTATTTATTTATTTATTCATTTATTTATTTTGTTGAAGGGTGACTTATATTAAGTGTAATTCTATTGCCTTTTTTCTTTTTTTTTCTTTCTTTTGATAGGTATCTTCCTTGTATAGGACAATCTAACTTAAATCTTTCATTTTCATTTGAATAACAGCACCACTTGCTCTTCACTCAAGAAGATCCTTCACTCTGTTAGATCACTTGTCAAAGACCAACAAGGGAACTTCAGTTTTCTCTACCATTTCTAGATCAGATTACCTCAATATAAGTAAAAGATCTTGAAGGAATACAAGCTACATTCTAAACCAACAATTCATTATCTTACATTCATAAACAATGCTACTATCAATTGACTTGGAAGATGGGTAGGTAAAATGGTGTTATATTTCATATATGTCCCAAATCAAGAAAACTTCACTCATATCCAAGCAGGCATCAATTCTGGGATGGTGAATAAAACCTGAACTATAGATCTTCAGCAATCAAGTTGAAAACTTTTTCTCACCATCAGTCTTGAGTAGGATTTAAAACCAGGTGTTGAGATCTTTCAGCTAAAGCATTGGACCACTATGTAACTTATACTGTGACAATCAGTTCATGTCAGAGAAACAAGAGAACAAGGAACAAATCATTGCTGTCAGTAGGTGATCTGACAAATTTTCTCACATTACGATCTACTACAGGTGTGTTTGGAACCTAGCAAATGAGTGAGTGGAGTGGAGTGGAGTAATGGGGCTTTACGCCACAGTCAAGATTCTTTCACTTATTTTGAGGCGGTCAGTTCTCCAATGGTGGAGGAAACCAGAGTGCCTGGAGAAAACCACCAACCTTCAGCAAGCTAACTGACAAACTTTCTCACACTAGGATCTGTCCCGAGTGGGATTTGAACCCAGGCGATGAGAGACACTGTGATCCGTAAGCATGCGCTTTAGACCACTCAGCCACCGAGGCCCCTAAGCCAATGAGAGACAAAGAGGTCACTAAACTTGTGCATAAGACCAAATGATTACATATACTGCAACAGTAATTTTTAAAATGGTGGAGGAAACAAGAGTACAAGATAAAAATCACTGAAAAAGTAACTAAGCTGTCACACTCTCTCACATTAGGATTTATCTCCCTTGAGTGTATTTCTAACCTAGCCACTGACAGGCAGACAGATTTTTAACTTGAGCATATTTCAAACCTAGCCATTGATAGGCAGAATTGACCTTTTCACTTTGGCATATTTCAAACCTAGCCAGTGATAGACAGAGTAGATCTTTTCACTTTGGCATATTTCAAACCTAGCCAGTAATAGGCAGAGTAGATCTTTTCACTTGAGAGTATTTCAAACTTAGAGGCAGACAGACCTTTTCACTTGGGCATACTTCAAACCTAGCCAGAAAGAGGCAGACAGATCTTTTCACTTGAGCAGATTGCAGCCTGTGAAAGGTAGACAAATTTTTTCCACTTGTAGAGCTTATTTCAAATCTAGCCATTGAGAAGCCGATAAATCTTTGAGCTGTTGCATTGGACCACTCAGTCACCAAGGCTAGTTAGCCGGTAGAGATTTTTTTCCACAGGAAGAAGGTCTGATAACATGTATCTTTAAATCTCACTGGTCTAACTAATATCCTAATACAGAACAAAATAATTTCCTTAATGTCCATCGCTAAAACGAACCGAGAACATTAATTTATTCTTTTATGTTTTGACTCTTTGACCAGCGTCACATTAATTCTGATAAAATGCCGTTACAAACCTTGACTTTTCTCACCTCAGCCTCAGAATAATTGCTATAATATGATTCAATCATTGGAATTAATTAGTTCTCTGCTTTGTATTTGATTTGTATTTTATATACATGTATCTAGAGTCAGACTTTAATATCAATGAAACGGAGTTATTTATTGTGGTGAAGTGAAAGTGTTAAAAATGCTATTTTGTGCAGCAACAACTGTCAGTTATTTACAATACAATATTTCCTATGTTAAAAAGAGTTACATTTAAATCTCGCCAAAGCTTATAGGCTCATCATATCATTTACAATAACACAAATAAATAAAAGTACAATTCTCTCCTCTACCACACCCCACCCCACCCCTGGGTGAGAGTCAAGTCCATTGCTAAGTTAACCCTTAACACATTTTGAAGGTATCAATTAATTTGGCAGCTCTGAGAGCAGCAGAACTGAGAAATTTCAATGTCTTAATGACTCAAAGACAAACATCCACCTATTTGATACGAGCTGGAACTCAAACTCACAATTTTTTAATCATGGGTCTGTGACCTTATTCACTGGGCCACATTTCTTTATCTATTTGGGTTAGTAGAGTGCTCGATTCATAAGTGGGAGGTAATGGGTTTGAACCCTGACCAGGTCTGACCAAAGACTTAAAAGTGGGTGGTGACTGTTCTTTCACCAATGAAAGTCACTGTGTTTCAGATGGGAACTTAAACGAGGTCCTGGGTCAGGGCAGGCGGGGCACGATAAAGAACCCTGCTGTATAATGCCATCAGCGCAATGCACAGGCAAAAATTATGCACTTTCGCCTCCTACAGAAAACATTACTCAACTCAACTCACTCTAACTATAATATGAATATGTAAAAAAAAATTCAGTTTATATAATTCCTGTGATTGGCAGAAGCAAAGATTATGGTTAAAAATAGTCAAACAGTCTTCTGCTCCAGATTATCAAATTAGATATGGAAGCAAACTGCTTAAAAATTTAATAAAAAATTAATATGATTACCACAGAGTACTAGAGTATTTTCTACTTGTACTTTTTGAAAACACGTCTTAGACCAAAGGGGTCTCGGTGGCCCAGTTGTCTACAGTGTGCACTAATGGATCAAAGTGCCTTTCACTACTGAATTTTCAATCCCACTCAAGACAGATCCTAGTGCAAGAAAGTTTGTCATTTCACTTGCTGAAGGTCGGTGGTTTTCTATGGTAACCCTGGTTTCCTCCACCATCCCAGAACTGACTGCCTTGATATAAATGAAAAAAATTTGACCTGGGAGTAATACACTATAAATCCAATCCAATCCGATCCAAACGTATTCTTTTATAAAATTGTTACAAACATCTCATCCGCCCCCGTCAAATAAAGGCAGATTAACTGTTTTAAACAATCTAACAGAAGGGGCCTGACCTTACGCTTTTTCGAAATGTCACTTTTACAAAACCTGTAAATACCAGGTTACACCTTTTTTACCACCCCCTTTCCAATCAAGAAATTTCGACCAATCAAAAACAAACTGCTATGACCTCAATACAACATTAATGTGATTACCGGAGGGTATGTAAGTAATAAAATTCTATTTTTGTACTCTTTAGAATTGCAACTTTTACAAAAAAAAAGAAAATCACCTTTTCCACCCCTGAATCTAAAATTAAGATAAATATGGAAACAAGCTGCTAAAAACTTAATAAAAACAAAAAATAATTAACACACAGTTTACTGACAAGATGATCAAAAATACATGTTATACAATCTATAATCGGCATTCTTTCAACAATTCACACGTAGATCCCGCAAGCTTATCGGGAAATACACTATATTCATTAGAAATCAATAACAATGTACGGGTTTTGTTGAATTGAGAACAAAACATATCCAATTTTATCTTTATAGTGGCACAAAGCAGACCATTTTATGTACCTAAAGGGACATATTTAATCAACAAACATGTTAGTTTTTATTTTTTTTTAAAATTTTTAATTTTTTATTATAATAGTTAAATGGATGTTTATTTCATATTTATATGTTGTATCATAAGTGTAAAACTGGGGGAAAAATTTGAAAAAAAACAAAGATATATTTTAAGCTTCAATTTTTTTCTGTAAGTGTACACTTAGACCACTTGGCTCCCCGGGCTCACATACACACATTAGGCGAGTTTAAAGCCTACATGGGGCCTTGCGGCCATTGTGCAGACTGTTTGATTTTGTTTTGGTAAATTTTTGTGAATTTTTCCAATAAATCGTTATATTCTATCATAAACGAAGATCCCAGTATCACGTCAGAGCAGGAAAGTGCATAGGGAGAGGGGGCGAGGAGCGATAAGTGAAGTACCCCGGGACAAGAGTCAGGGTATAGTTAAACCAAGCGTGGGAGCATGCCAAGAGAAAAATTTTGAAAGTTTGATAAAAAATTTTTGGGGGTGGGGTTATTTGAAGCCTGTTTCCGAATAGGGGTCTTACTAAGGGGGAGGGGGGGTTGGGGGGGCTCGAAAGCATGGATGCTTTAATTTTGAAGATATAAGTGAAGGGGCCCTATGCCGGCGTAAACGCCTACTCTGTTTTCGATAAACATAACGAATCTTTATTGTGCCCCGTTAGGCTGTTGGGTACACGGAAACCCCGGGCTCTTAAAATTATGCGACATTATCAAATGAATATTAGTAAAAAATTCACATCATAAAAATTTGATGACTGAATTCTTTGAAGGTCTTCTACAGGCACTCCGGTTTCCTCCAACATCCCAAAACTGACTGCCTAAAATAAGTGAAAGATTCTTGACTGGGGCGTAAAACACCATTACTCCACTCCACTCTTTGAAGGTTTGTGCCTGATTGTATACCTACAGTACTTGACCACACATTTCAGTACATGAAAACAAAAATATCTAACTATAGTAAACTGTCAAGAAGTCATCTTACTAAGCCTCACTCTAGTTGCTGACCAGCTAGCATATCACACCAATATTTGGAGCATGTTGCTAATGTAACAGGTTCAAATATAAGCCTAGAAAATTTTAACAAATTTCTATTTTAGAAATCATATACGGTTTTTAAGGAACAGAAAAAGACGGACAAACATGTCAATAAAAAACAAACAGATCATGGATAAAACAAGGTACTGCTCTGCCGTTGGCCAATTAATATAGCAAACTGGTAATAAAAAATAAACAACCAACATTCTGCAAGACAACTAGTTATAATTCCAGACAAATTTTGCTCCAAAATATTTGTCAATTTTATTATAAGGCAGACAAAAATATTTCATTTTTTTTAGAGCCAACTATTTATAATTTCTTGCTCTAAAAATTGATTTTGGCTTATAATTTTGCTCCAAAATATTTGTCAATTTCATTATAAGGCAGACAAAAATATTTGAGTTTTTATTTTTTAACACAAAAATGAAAAACGATTTTTTTCTCAAAAAAAAAAAAAAAAAAAAAAAAAAAAAAAAAAAAAAAAAAAAAAAAAAAAAAAATTAGTATTACAAACTGTTAATGGTATACTATTTCACTATTTAATTTGGGTCACGACTATATTGTTTTTGTTTCTGAGGATGACTGATACTGTTTAGCCCCTACTTTTCAAGAGCTAGGGTAACCCTGTAAAACCATAAAAAATATACCCAAAGCCCTTAAATCTACAAGCAAAAAAATATTAGAAAAACTCTCAATTCCATTCAATATACTGGCATCAAAATGTGCTTTTAATAGATTTTCTAACTTTCAGCACTGTATCAAATTGATTTTAAATAATACCATAATTTCCTTAAATGATTATTTCTTGCAATAAAGCAGAAGTAAACCACCACTTTCAGTCTGTAAAAT
>CM056607.1:29986684-30083550 GCA_029721355.1 Tegillarca granosa
TCTTAGTCTAGAAAGTCTTTAACAACCAGACTGGCAAAAGTTCTTAGTCTAGAAAGTCTTCAACAAGCAGACTGTCAAATGTTCTTAGTCTAGAAAGTCTTCAGCAAGCAGACTGGCAAATGTTCTTAGTCTAGAAAGTCTTCAACAAGCAGACTGGCAAATGTTCTTAGTCTAGAAAGTCTTTAGCAAGCAGACTGGCAAATGTTTTAGTCTAAAAAGTCTTTAGCAAGCAGACTGTCAAATGTTCTTAGTCTAGAAAGTCTTTAGCAAGCAGACTGGCAAATGTTCTTAGTCTAGAAAGTCTTTAGCAAGCAGACTGGCAAATGTTCTTAGTCTAAAAGTCTTAAGAAAGCAGACTGTCAAATGTTCTAAGTCTAGAAAGTCTTTAACAAGCAGACTGGCATATGTTCTTAGTCTAGAAAGTCTTTAACAACCAGACTGGCAAAAGTTCTTAGTCTAGAAAGTCTTCAGCAAGCAGACTGGCAAATGTCCTTAGTCTAGAAGGTCTTCAACAAGCAGACTGTCAAATGTTCTTAGTCTAGAAAGTCTTTAGCAAGCAGACTGGCAAATGTTCTTAGTCTAAAAAGTCTTTAAAGCAGACTGTCAAATGTTCTAAGTCTAGAAAGTCTTTAGCAAGCAGACTGACAATATTCTTAGTCTAGAAAGTCTTTAGCAAGCAGACTGTCAAATGTTCTTAGTCTAGAAAGTCTTTAGCAAGCAGACTGACAAATGTTCTTAGTCTAGAAAGTCTTTAGCAAGCAGACTGTCAAATGTTCTTAGTCTAGAAAGTCTTTAGCAAGCAGACTGGCAAATATTCTTAGTCTAGAAAGTCTTTAGCAAGCAGACTGTCAAATGTTCTTAGTCTAGAAAGTCTTTAGCAAGCAGACTGACAAATGTTCTTAGTCTAGAAAGTCTTAGCAAGCAGACTGGCAAATGTTCTTAGTCTAGAAAGTCTTTAGAAACAGACTGGCAAATGTTCTTAGTCTAGAAAGTCTTTAGCAAGCAGACTGGCAAATATTCTTAGTCTAGAAAGTCTTCAACAAGCAGACTGTCAAATGTTCTTAGTCTAGAAAGTCTTTAGCAAGCAGACTGACAAATGTTCTTAGTCTAGAAAGTCTTTAGCAAGCAGACTGTCAAATGTTCTAAGTCTAGAAAGTCTTTAGCAAACAGACTGGCAAATGTTCTTAGTCTAAAAGTCTTTAACAAGCAGACTGGAAAATGTTCTTAGTCTAGAAAGTCTTCAGCAAGCAGACTGGCAAATGTCCTTAGTCTAGAAAGTCTTTAGCAAGCAGACTGGCAAATGTTCTTAGTCTAAAAAGTCTTTAGCAAGCAGACTGTCAAATGTTCTAAGTCTAGAAAGTCTTTAGCAAACAGACTGGCAAATGTTCTTAGTCTAGAAAGTCTTTAGCAAGCAGACTGGCAAATATTCTTAGTCTAGAAAGTCTTTAGCAAGCAGACTGTCAAATGTTCTTAGTCTAGAAAGTCTTTAGCAAGCAGACTGACAAATGTTCTTAGTCTAGAAAGTCTTTAGCAAGCAGACTGGCAAATGTTCTTAGTCTAGAAAGTCTTTAGCAAACAGACTGGCAAATGTTCTTAGTCTAGAAAGTCTTAGCAAGCAGACTGGCAAATATTCTTAGTCTAGAAAGTCTTCAACAAGCAGACTGTCAAATGTTCTTAGTCTAGAAAGTCTTTAGCAAGCAGACTGACAAATGTTCTTAGTCTAGAAAGTCTTTAGCAAGCAGACTGTCAAATGTTCTAAGTCTAGAAAGTCTTTAGCAACAGACTGGCAAATGTTCTTAGTCTAAAAAGTCTTTAACAAGCAGACTGGAAAATGTTCTTAGTCTAGAAAGTCTTCAACAAGCAGACTTGCAAATGTTCTTAGTCTGGATTAGTCTTTAAGAAGCAGACTGTCAAATGTTTTAAGTCTAGAACATGCCCATGTGGGATTCTAATTCATGTGGTCTATGAAAAGCACTGTGATTCATAAGCTTATAGTGAAGACTATTTAGACACAGAGGTCCAAAGATATGTGAAGTACTCATAGTAATTCATTAGCCAGTTATACATCTCATAAGCAGGGTTCCACAAGCCGGTAAGGTCAATCGGCGGTAGGCAAAGGTTACATCATACCCCCCTACCAAGGATGGACAAAGGGTACCCCCCTTTAACATTTTTTTTAATAAACACACATCAGACAGGTAAGAAAAAAAACATTTAAAATCTTTATTTGAAAATATGGTGTCATCGTATACTGCTTTTTATCTTTCCATAACTGTCCAGTCGTTGGCAATGCAACAAAACGTCAATAAACAGTTATCTACTGAATTCTTTTTGGTACATCGGGATATCTGTCTTTTTAATTATAAATTGTAAGTCGATGTTTGACAATGTCGCATATATATTTAAATGTTCATAAATACAGCTTATTAATATCTTGAAAAATTCCCATCACTGGTAACTTAAAATAAATCGACATATAACAGATACAAAAACAACGTGTAATGCCGTGATCACGTTGTTTTTGGTAACCCGACAAACGGTCGTTATCAATCTAGTCAGTTCTTGTATGTTGAATTCAGGGGAGGTTATTAACTATCTATAAACTGGATCGATCAGGCACGTGTATGTGTTTGTATACTCAGTAGAAACGATGTGAACAGGTGGAGCCACTAGTAATCAATTAACTTGTAAGGTATTAGGTGAATAGGGAAGTTCAGTGAATCTTGAAACAGTCCTGAGTAAATTTAATTGTTAACAAGCCGGCATTTAAGAATTTTTTAATTTGATTTTGTCTTACTATTATGGGGGAAAAAGCCGATTCGGATATTTTCTAATCGGCTTTTTTAAGTTTGAATCGGCGTTTTTTGCCAAAAATCTGCGTTTGTGAAGGCCTGCTCATAAGTCATCTATGAAGCTCATTAGCCAGATAATTACCTTTTAGTCAACTATGTAATTTACCTACAAGCTATGTAATTCAATATCCAGCTTAGTAACACATCAGCCAACTATGTGACTCATTAGCCAACTATGTGCTCTTGTGACTCATTAGCCAGCCATGTGACTGGTTAGCCAACTAAGTTATTCATTAGCAGGCTATGTGACTCATTAGCCAGCTATGTGACTCATTAGCCAACTATGTAACTCATTTAGCCAACAATGTGACTCATTAACCAGCTATATGACTCATTAGCCAACAATGTAACTCATTAGCCAGCTATGTAACTTATTACCCAACTAAGCAACTCATTATCCAGTTGTGTAACATGTTAGCCAATAAGTTAACTCATTTAGCCACCTAAGTAACTCATTAGCCAGCTAATTAACACATTAACCAGCCTAGTAACTCATTCATCATTTTAAGTAACAAAAAGTCTTTTCTATAAACCTTTGCTTACCTTCACCAAAAACAAAGTATAAAAATAAAACAAGCCAAAATGCGAAAATAAAAACAAAAACAAAGAAGTGCAATAAAATTGTTTTACTATATTTAATACAACATCAAATATTGACAATGTGAAGTGCAATAAAAGTGGGTTTTTTTTTTCACATTTATTACATTTGAACAATGTTTTATAAGCATAATTAAAACATAAAAACTGAAATAATAAATGACAAAATATGACATAACTGAAATGAACATGACTAACCCACAGTGTACCTCAGACATATAGTTTATAATTAAAACATATGACATTGTTTAGTTGTTGTGTAAACAACTGACGAAAAAAGGGAGTGGAGTAGAGTAATAGTGTTGTACACAACTGTCAAGATTTTTTCACTTAGATCAAGGCAGTCAGTTCTGGAATGGTGGAGAAAACCGAACAGCCCCGAGCAAACTTCCTACCTTTAGGAAGCATTTTTAACTGACAAACTTTCTCGTACACTGTAATGCCAAAATGGTATTTGAACCTAGGCTGTTTAAAGAACTCTGATCCAAAAGTATGACCTTTTGACCACTCAGTCACAGAGAACCCCTCCCCAACCCCCAACCCAAGAGAAAAAAGGGGACTTATAAGTAAGAAACATAAAATCTCAAATTTTCAGTCTGTGTTTATAAATTCCCTGCTCATGCTACAGCAATACCCGATTACCCTTTACATGCAATGGCATGGTCCATTCTCTCTGATTAATGGGCAAAACCATTGGTGTATAGAAGTGAGAGGATTAAGGATTAACAAAGAAAGTGATATACATATGAAATTTAATATTGTAGATACACAAAAAACAAAAAAACAAAAATTAAAAAATGAACAAAATAAATACTACAGTGATATAAACAAAAAATGCAGAATAAAATATAAAAATGGCTACAACAAAAATAAAAGAAATATATGCAAAAATTTGTGATTAACAATGACAACAAATGTACCCCTGCATGACACCAACATGCCAATTGAAAACAGAGTTCTAATTCATTTTACCTTTTTTTCTTTCTATGTTTGTTTGAACTTCTTTGCTTTTTATAATCAGAACTGAAATATCAAGAATATTACAAGCTGATGATCATAGAACTTGGTGTCAGGGATGGTGGGTATGTCAACAGTGTTCATAAAAAAATACCTCACAATTAACTATATATATATTGAAGACAGTATTTTTTCTCCTTGCATTCACATTTCAGATAAAAATTAAAGAGTAAAACATAAGATGTTATAACATACAATTTGCTCAAAATTTGAAAAAAAAAAAAACCATTTTCAAAATTATTGTCCTTAGTTCACCAATAAATAGCAACCAAGTTTATATGGTTACTGCTGTTCATAAATTAGCAGGACAATCAAATGTTTACTTTACACATTGTGATTCACAATGGTCTACCTCAATTAATTTCTTTTTCACCTGCAAATTATTAAACAATAATAATTGCAATAATAAGAAAAAAACAGCTAACACAACAAGGACATCTGGGGGGAATGACAAAAATGATAACTGGTATACGCTGGATTTTCTGAGACTATAAATCATTTACTGATAATTAAATGTGAATGCAAGGATTTTTATTAACCCTTTAACCCTAAAGTTAATAAATGGTACAATCCTTTGAATGAAATGGATCATACCAATATCACCACAAGGGATTAACAAGGCATATCTTTGACAAAATCCTTTTAACCCTTTATTTTATAATGAAATTGACTTTTAAATTAAATGGAACATACTAATATAAACTGAAAGGGATAAACAGGTTTTCTCAACATGATTTTGTAGCCAAGTCAACCTGTGGAGATAAAAAAAAGAAAACATACGAAATATTTCCTGTCACCACAAAACACAAAAAAAAACATACATTACTGCGACAGTTTTTTACATATAAAATCAAAATTTGGAGGATATTTAACTACAATTCATCCCAATGCCAGTCAAATAGAAATGCAAGATTTGTACAAATCTAACCATAATATGTATAATGATTTTATATGCTAAACTTACAAAATCAAAAATATATAAAAAATTAAAATCAAATTTTAACACTTCTAAAAAATTTTCTCTCTGCCTAGTAGGATATGCTGTTACATACAATGGATATTAAAACAATAGCTCATTTTGGAAGGGAGGGAAGACATACTTTTTTTTTTTTTTTAAGTTTATTGCATAAACATTGAATAACTATCTATACATAACGTAACATTAAAATTAGGAAAATGTTTAAGGATAAAATGAGTTTTAAAAGATTATCAGAATTGTGGAAAATTTAAATAAATTACAAGAAATAATTTCATTTTATTCTCTTATTTATTCTTTAAAAAAAAACTTTTTTTTTGCACTTTTTAATTTTTTCTTAAAATTTAATAAAGTTCAATAAATTTGAAAAACTTTAAGGAATTTTACATTTGTTGATGAATAAACATTACTGGCTAGTATATACTAATATACCTTTTCATCTTAGGCATGATAGAAAGTTGCCACACATGAAATTTACATAAATGTATTATTACCGGTAAGTGCAGAAATTGCAAGGGATTGATGGGGTGGGGTTTGGGTGGGGTTTGATGGAGTGGGTTGAGATTTCTTTCTCCAGCACTACAAACCTATATTTTTGCCACCTGTATACATAAATGAATAAAACTGATTTAGGATGGTTAAATAATTTCTGACATTATTGAAAAATTGCTCCTTCGTTGTGTGTATCTTCAAATTATTAAGTCAACCATAAAAGCAAGTCTGGACTTAGAGAATAAAAATGTATAAATAATATTATCAAAATTTCTAAAAAAGGCAAAAGAAAAAAAATTGCAAAACTTTGAAATCTTAATTTTTACCACTAAAAAATCTGAAAAGTACGGTGGCACAGAGGTGACATGAAATATATATTTTTCGTATTACATGTGCAAATATTACCTTGTTCGTGCACATGTATTAACCTTTTACGTGCGCACGTATTACCCTTTATGTGCACATATTACCTATTACGTGTGCATGTATTACCTTTTACATGCGCACATAGAAACCAAGGTAATACATGTGCATGTAATAGGTTAATAGGTGCGCGTATAAAGGGTAATATATGTGCACGTATTGGTTACTACGTGCGCACTTAATAGGTAATACGGTGCCCACATAATATGAAAAATATATTTCATGTCACCTCTGTGCCACCATAGAAAAGGCTTTGTTTGAAGTGAAGTAAAATCAGGTGTTACTGACAGAGATTTTATTGAAATTTCTAAAGTTCCCAATCACTTTACTTTGAAGTTTAATAATTTAGATTTAAGAGAGAGAGAGAGAGAGAGAGAGAGAGAGAGAGAGAGAGAGAGAGAGAGAGAGAGAAAATCTTTTCTGTTTGAAGAACAAAACAAATCATTACAATGTTTAGCCATTCTGATGAGTTCAAATTGATTAGCCGAAGAAAATATATTTTGTCAAGGTTAATTTTTTAACTCCAGGCAATTCTTTTCAATTTAAATACTGAAAACAATTTAAATGGTTTTGAAGAAAGCCACCTGGTTAATAAATTGAAGTTTTAAGTTTGCACTGTAATTCTTTTTAAAAGCAAGATCATTTGCCTCCATGGCAACATACAACGACTTAAAATTTAGATCACTTTTTAAGTTCCTTGAAGTATTCAACTTTCTATAAAAAATTCCTAATCTATTTTCCAAACATTTCTTAGATACTGGTACACACATAGCCTCAAGTTATTCATTTCATCTGATATTCATGTAATTCTCTATGTCAATTTAATTAGAAAATGCAGTCCCTGTCCATTTTTATTATGATTCAGACCTGAATGATCTTAATTGATCATTCACAAACCATCTAATTAAGTGACCTACCCAATATACTGAAAACTCTACCACACGAACTAAGCAACCTTATTAAACCCACAAAATAAAACAAAATGAACTGTATGAACTGACAACCAGGGGGTGGTGAAACAATGGAAAAAAAACAAAAAAACATGCACACAGAGCACACGAAAATGTTCAACTTGACACCTGTATTAAAGTAAACATTCTGATATGTCTGTTAAAAACGTGGGAAGGGTGATCTAATTTTAGTGCAAATCACACAGCAACAAGATAAAAAAACCAATAAACTGTTACTTTAGATTAAATAAAAAAGTGTTAAGGTCAAATAAGTTGCGGGTTCTTTAGTAATGATATGAGACATTAAATAACTCCGCATTCTATCGACACCTGATAAATCTTCACGATATATCTAATCTTGTTAAGAAGTGTTGGTCTGGTACAGATGTCAAATCAGTACTGTAAGTGTATCAGGATAAGAAAAAATATTGGGGATTAAACTAAAGACTTCCTGTACTACAGCCAATATTCTACATATTGACCAACTGGTCAGCCTTGACCACTGCATTCTCACGTCCAAATTAACGAGTTCAATCCCCAAACCACCACACAGGTCAATCATCCAACAAAATCTTAATAAGGAAACAATTTCAGCTGTATAAGAGGAGACCAGGTGTAACTGATAAAATCTTATTAAATCAGAGAAAATGGATAAAATAATTTCCTGAAGAATGTTGATCATAAATTCCTTTAATTGCTCATAAAGAGGAATGCCAGACAAATTTTGAGTCACAAATATTAAAAAGATATAAAAAGAAATATTAATAAACCCACAAAGGAAATGCCAATCAAATGAGTGCTATGATCTTAATTTTTTTTAAAACAAACCATAAAATGATTAAATTCCTTTATAAACCTAAAAAAAAAATTGACCAAACTTACAAATGGCAGAATCAAATTTGATTGGCTTTTAAAACATGGCACACTGTGTAACCTTATTTGTGATTGGATAAAAAAAGAAGACCTCATCTGATTGGGTAACTACAAATTTAATTTCATCAACAAATCCAAAATTTGATTGGCTATGAAATAAAAATTCACTGTCAATCATTAAATAACATTATAGAATACAAACTTGCAATAAAAACTTGCAACCAGAATTAAAGTGGTGATAAATGATGTCAATTTTATCATATCAGACAAAAGCTGAAAACAATTCAGTGCCTTTCTAAAACATAAATATCTTAATAATGTATATCAAAAACCAACTTAAAGTTAAAAAAGACCATAAAAGCCTATATTTATTACGAGAAAAAATGTAAAATGACCAAAACTCAATCTTAAAATTTTACCATCAAAAGGCTTACAACATTGAAATCCTTTTAGTGCTTTAAAAACATTGGTTAAGATCAATATCTGTATCATTTGAAGTGTTTTCGTCTTAAGAAAGAATAATTTCATTTAGAATAGTTTATGCTTTGAGAATACGTAATTCCCATTTAGAAATCATACACCAAGTTTTTTCAGATGTTCAATCTTATTTTTATGTACGACATTATCTCTGCTCTGACAATACTTAAATCATCTCTCAGATAATATATTTCCTTTAAGAATACTAAATAAATTAAGTTTATATAGTCTATTATAAGGTTAGATACGATGATTGAAACCATTTTTTTCTCCTTCTTTACTGATTGTAAAACGCTGACCATTTTCTAAATTTCAGTCATCTTTATTCGTCATTTAGTGAATATATAACACAAAAAAATACCTGGTAAATTTTGATGTGCCAGATGTGCACATTTCGGAAATTCATTCCTCATCAGTAACACTAAGACTGAAAAGTTTGATAGATAAAAACACAAGCCAAAAAATTGAAAATTAATGAATCTAAAGTTTTAAAATTATATAAATCTAAATCCAGCTAAAGAGTGCTTTGCATGAGGGAACAAACTTTAGTTTTAAATAAATTTCAAATTTAAGATGGCTGAAAATTTTGCAAAATGGTACATTTGAAAAAACCAAATATTTAATAGGTAGTATATGTATACAATGTGGCAAAAAATACAGGATAATTAGACCAAAGGTCAGGAATTTAAAATAATGAATTCAATGAAAACATTGACCCTTTTTTGTTATATTTTATTTAATGCCTTTTTACATGAAGAAGAACCCCCTTGACCCTGAAAGTTGTGTCTTGCCTTTTGCCAATTAACTGTTTCTTATTATTGCTGATTTTGGGGAAGGTGGAAGAACAAAATAAATAATATTCCAATTTTTTTTTTAAAAATTATGTAAATTTAAAATCGAAAAAAAAGCAGATTCCAAATGAACAGAGTTTTAATAAAAAAACTTGAGGAATTCCTATTGATGCATTTTCCCTCTGATTCTTTGCCTAAAAAAGGAATGTTTTCTGAGACAGGTACCTATATAAATATAGCAAGCACATGGGTAGCAATATTCTTTGTATGAAACATGTCAGACCACTCTCAATGATTAAAAAATTCAAAGATTAATGTTTTAAAAAAATTAATGGTTTTATGGTATACAAATGACAGAATCAAATTTGATTGGCTTATAAGACATGGCAGATTTAGAAACTGTGTGTAACCTTATTTGTGATTGGATAGAAAAAGGAAGACCTCATCTGATTGGGTAACTACAAATTTAATTTCATCTACAGATCCAAAATTTGATTGGCTATGAAATAAAAATTCACTGTCAATCATTAAATACATTACAAGATATATATAAATATTTGAGAAGTTATAACACGAGTAAAGAAAAAATACAGGTGTACGTACGAATGATTTTCTTACCTTTGACCTTACTGGACATATCACATATCAAGGGGTTTGCATTCAAAAAATGGATCAAATTATATACATATAAATAAGTATACATATTTTTATATTCAAACATCTCTGCTACAATTTGCAGTCAAATGAAATTCTTACAAATTCATTTAATTAGACTTCTCATTGTTGTCAATCCAGATGTCTTGTTTCAAAAAAACGACCTTCTTTTTTAAAATTCATTATTTAATTTTTTTTTTCACAAATGAACAATATCATTAAAATTTGCACATATTCATTTCAATACTGATTTAATTAAAATCAAAATAAAAAAGTTTTTAAATTTGAAATTTTAAAACTCCTTAAAGTGACATTAACATGCAGTTCAATTTAACATGACACTTACTTATATAATTATGCATTTATAGTAAATGATAATTTCTATATATTTAAACTTGTATACATGCAAATTCACAAACAATAATAAATATATAAGTCTCAACATCTAATCTATCTGGAGTTATTTTTTGTCGGAATTTTTTCCTAATTTTTTTTTCTGATAAAAAACAATTGAAACTGAAAAATAACGTAAATGATTTTACCTGTTCAAAATTTGTGCCAGCTTTCAAGTTTACAAGCAGTAAAACAAAGTAAGATTAATGATTAACATTAAATAAATTAAAAAAAATAAAACAAACCAATGAAATTAAGGACTATAAGCCCTTTGTAATTATAAATATTATTGACGTCTATATGTCCCTACAATATAACGTACAACTATGATTTTCACAAGGTGAAACTGATATCTATAACCCCCCCCCTTCCAAGAAGAAATTGACATCTATGATATCTCTACGATGAAATTGATGTCTATGATGTCCCCAAGATGAAATTGACGTCTATGATGTCCCCAAGACAAAACTGACATCTACAATTTCCCCAAAATGAAATTGATGTCTATAATTCTCCAAAGATGAAATTGAAGTGTATGATGTCCTAAAGATGAAATGAATGCCCATGATGTCTACAGAGATGATATAGAATTTTAAAATTGCCCCGACATGATATGGATGTCTATGATGTCCCAAAGATGAAATGAACATTGATGATGTCTCAATTTCTCGTTGTACTTTCAATATTTAACATCAGATAAATAACAAACCTTTCAAATGGACAACTTAAAGTCCCAATTATACTTGTACCATTGAACAAAATAAAAAAACAAAAAAACCAAGGGTAAAATGAGACATCTTCTGCATTTTAGATGACAGTGATAATGTCCTTACCTTACTCCAGCAAATGGTAATGTTTGAAAACTGACAATGTCAAAGAAAACATAAGCTTTTAATACACAAGGACAGGTATAAAAAAAACAAAAATTTCCTTTTATTTAAATCATATCTCACTATTCTCACATTTACAGTAAAGTAAAGTAATTTTTAGGAAGTTTAAAACACGAAATACACTTTTAAGCTGCTAACAAAAACAACCTGAAAAAAAGTAACAGTCAGCTGTAGCTGTTTTATTGTGGTGAGAAAAGAATGTCTGGACATGCCTTTACATCAGTGTACTGTATTTCAGAAAAAATCAGCAGTGTTATTAAATAATAAAAGTGAACAGAAAGGGTTTGGAATTCTGCAAAACTATTTCACATGGAAAACCTAATACATGTACTCTAAATGGTTCTCAGGGACAGAGAAGTGTATTGTTTACACTGGATTTCATGTTCAGTGTATGAAATTGCAAAAGAAAAGCTGATAAAAGAAATTTACATAGTGTTTGCATGGGTAATTTGACAAAACTTACACACAGAAGAATATTACAATAATTGTACTGTTTACTTAAAAGTTTTCTTTGGAAACGTAACAAATAAAATTTTATTTGGAGAGTTAAGAAATATATCAACCAAAATAAACTAAAAAAAAAATGAACCATCTACAAAATTAAGATATCCAAATTTAGAGAAATAAAATTTGAATGTTTTTGCCAAATTTTCACTTTTTTTTAGATAATATAAGACTAACAATAAGGTATTGGTGTATGAAATTCCTGTCATCTTGTTACTTGTAAACCTGTGGCCTTTATGGCCAAGTGGTCTAAACAGCATGCATACAGATTATAGATCATCCTACTGCCATGGTGTTTAAATCCTAGTTTGAGATAGTTTGTTGGTTTACTCGCCAGGTTGGTGGTTTTCTTGGGTACTCTGGTTTCCTTTATCAACCCAGAAGAGACCACCTTGCCATATAAAAAAAGAATCTTGGCTGGAGCATACTTTTTCAACAGATTCTTGCCAGTTAATTTTGTAGATTTTTATTTTTTTTTTTTTTCTTAAATATATACATGTATTGATTTTGAAACTGATACCAAAAAAATATAGCCTTCATGTATAATCATGATGGTCATTCCCTTTAAAAGTTTTTAAAGTTTTGGGCTCAAAGTTGGAATCAAACTCACAACTTTTTTTTTTTTTTTGCAGATAAATATTGGAACAGCTAAGTTTTATATGTGAAGATGACCCTCTAACCAAGGTCCATATGGATATACATATATATATATATAAATCTCTCTCTCTCTCTCTCTCTCTCTCCTCTCTCTCTCTCTCTCTCTATATATATATATATATATATATATATATATATATAATTTTTTTTTTTTTTGACTATTTTCTCGTTTTCGCCAGACATCAATTGGAGGGTTATCAAGATCATAATAGCTGTTATTATGACACAAATGAAATCATCTATTCCGGTGATAGAAAACAGTCTATCTGTTATCAAAATCCTTTCTGTCAGGCAATTTGTTCAAAACACATTACATATTCTTATATTAACAAACTCTGGTCTTTCTGAGATAACACTTCTACGAAAGTCTAATGCACACAACACTACAACACGAATCATGTGTTGAATTTTAAATATACATAAGCACTCGATCATAGTTCAAATCGATAATATAAAATGGCATAAACAATAACAGTGACGTATTGGCACAGACTAGGCAAAGTTAATAAAAATGGAAGTACATAATAAGCAGGGGTATTCATGGAAAGAAAAAAAAATCCCCCAGATGAGTGGTAAAACTCCTACACATGCAATTGCAAGTCTTTTTAATCATGTTTTGTAAATTGAGAGATGTTTTACGAGTGTGCATCTGCACTAGCTTGTAAAAGATTGTTTATAAATTGCATGTCATACAACTGTAGAATGATTCTTGACATGAAGCCTGAACAAAAAAATTAATAATAATATACGTCAAAAAAATCTCCCAAATGGGAGGCAAATGATCTTTGCATGCATCTGAAGCCTTTTATCATGTTCAACGCATGAAATAATGAATAGGGTAGGATTAATGTTTGTGAGGCTACGGTGACTTATGGTTTGAACTCAATATAGGTTTTTATGGTTAATACATGTTGCACAATGGTTGAAAAACCCTGATCAATACAAAACATAAAACAAAATGATTAGTGATCCTCATCTATAATTTACTCACAATTCTAAAAAGGGGATTCCCACTGAACTCTGGCAAGCTTGATTACTAATAGTAATCCTGCTTGCCTGAGTTCAGTGGGGATCCCCTTTATAGAATCATCATTAAATATAGAGTTAGGATTTCTAACTCTACACCTAGTCCCAACACAACGCATGTGATAAATAGCTTAGCTGTGCATGCATGACAATGATTGCTGGCTTTGCAATGAAATGATAAAAATGTCAATGTTATAGTTTTTTTTACATCCCAGGATTATACTAAAGACTGGTCAATTAATCAATGACAGAGGAAACCAGAGTACCTTGAAAAAAAACAGCCAACCTTCAGCAACAAACTGATAAACTTTTTCACAAAAGAATTTGCCAAACCAGGGATTCAAACCTAGACAGAAAGAACTGTGCTCTATTAGTCAGCAGTTTAGACCTCTTGGCCACTGAGTCCCAAAGTAATTGCTTTGAGAAAAGAGAAGAGAAAAAAATTATTCTAAACAGAAATGTAAGACTTTGCATGTGATTGGATAAGTTTTTAAAATTCCATCAAAATTCCCCTTTAAAGCTGTTATGAATAGATTTTGCGAGGCATATCTGTGTAAGACTGTTTTTGTATCCTGACATATATTTTTTCCCTTTTCCACTTTGACTTCAGAAAACAAATGTTACCATTAATAACATCAAAAAGAGAAATTATGATATGAAATAATCTTAATCTGATTTTTAATTATACAAATTGTTAAAATTTTTTAATTTTATAATCCAAATAATATTAAATGGAATTATATTAATGCATATATACCATGAGGCTAAATGACTAGAGTTATACCCCTTTTGAGTTTAATACATACAAAAGAGTGGAGTGGAGTAATGGTGTTTTACACCCCAGTCAAGAATCTTTCAGTTATTTCGAGGTGCTCAGTTCTTGGATGGTGGAGGAAACCAGAGTGCCCGGAGAAAACCACTGACATTCAGCAAGCGAACTTCAAACTTTCTCACACTAGGATCTGTCCCGTGTGGGATTTGTACCTAGGTGGCAGTGAGAGGCACTGTGATCCATAAGTGCATGCTTTAGACCACTCGGCCACAGAGGCCCACCACATACAAAAGAGAATACAAAATTATCTCTCATTAATGAAATACTTGACAAAATCATTCAAATTTTGAAATCTAACATTTTTTTTATACTTCTAGTAATACTTAATAAGACTGTATTCTGAATTCATATACAGCTATAAAGAGGCTGAAAAACTGGTTAGACTTTGAGTTATTCCCCTTGAAGACATGACAAGGCTACAGTTACTCCCCTTTAAGACATGATTAAGTTTTTTTCATAGTTTTAAATAATTCTGTTGAAACAAATGTCTGTATAATAAGACAATCGGATTTAAAAAAAAAAAAACAAAAAAACTACAGGCACACAAATTCTTCAAATAGTTTATACCATAATTATTACATAACAAATACATCTGCTTTATAAAATACAAAACGAAAAACTGATACAAGATAGAATTCAGGTTTGACTGATCAATAAACATGACTAAATATAATGAAAAAAATTACTTCAATATTTTATCATGATTATAAATCAGCGAGAGAAAGAAACAGTCAAACTAAAACATAATTGAAAATGACAAACAAAATCAAAATAAAAACAGAAACAACAAAAAAATAAAATATAAGAAAACAGTTTCAGGATAAATTGTATTTCATTTTGATTATAATCTGACCTATAAAACAATCTAATCTTTTCTTGTTTGCTTTTGAACCTCAAATGCAAAAAAAAACTGCAAATTTTATTCAAAGTGCTCAAGTGTTGATCACCAAAAATGTTAATCCATATTTTCATAACAATAGATTGCAAATACAAATTTTTATCAAGTTTTGATCTTAAAAACAAATCCAAGTCAGGGAAAAATCAAATAATAATTAAGTTTCTGTTTTTTCCACAGAAATAAATGATCTGAGAAAGTCTTAAAGGATATCACAAGATAAGTGGAGAGATTTTTATTCACACTTTTTTGCCACAAATTTATGAGGTTGGTCAAAAGCAAACAAATGAACATTATTTAAAAAATTAGGTCTTATGTAGAAGAGAACAATGTATACACACAACATAAAGATACAGTACCCATTGATTTCCCATAGAAAAGATAAAAAAAATGGTAAGTTAACCCTGATGCCATAAAACAAAGGACTAGGTATGGAAAGGTGCCCCTGATACCATATATCAAAGATTGCAATGTTCGAGTTGGAAAAGCAACTTTAATTTTAGTTTGCAATAATTTTGACATCATTTACTCAGCCTAAGTGGCCATTGTGATAGAAGATATTAAAAAGCACAATATTTTGATCAAGTTTTTGTCCATTTAAAAATAATGTGTGACTTTGTACTCTAAATAACTAATTGCTATGGAAGATGTATCATGCCAAAATGTTTTGCCTCCTAAAAATGTCTACTTTGAAAAAGAAACCACTTAAAAATAAAACAATTTCCACAATTTCTTCACCAAAAAGTAGAGACTGTCATGTTTATGGTTTTTAGATATAAATAAAAGACACATCTACTAATTTTATTGTAGGAAAATAGATGAATAGTAAAAAAAAAAATAATAAAATAAAATTTCAGCAATTTTCACACCTTATCACATCCTTTCATTTGTAATTTGTATCAACCCAATTCAGTATCAAGATAGTTGTAATTTTCAAAATATCATATTCTTAGCCTTAAACTGGTTGCAATTTTCAAAATATCATATTTTAGCCTAAAACTAGTTGTAATTTTCAAAATATCATATTTTATCCTAAAACTATATTTTTTAAAAGATAAAAACAAAATTCCCAATACTTGATTGATTATCGTTATGATGCTTAATCTTTGCTCTTAGTGTATTGTTTAAAAAATTTTTATAAAAACTGAATACATGTATAAGAAAATAACAGAGGAAAATATGAGAAGTTAATTTCTTATGGGGCATTCTGACTTTATTGTAAAAATTAGGTTTTAGTAATTTCGCAGAAATGATAAATGAACTGTGAAAAATTAATCACTCAAGCATCAAAGAATGAAAAATGAAAATAGCTATAACAGAGTAAAAAATGATAAACTGGGAAATTGACAGAATCAATAATTTATTTCACCAACATGAGAGAGAGAGAGAGAGAGAGAGAGAGGAGAGAATAGAGGGAGAGAGAGAGAGGGAGGAGGAGAGGAGAGAGAGAGAGAGAGAGAGAGAGAGCAAAAAACAACTTTCATAACCATATTTCTGAAAATGATTTTGGCTTAAAAAAAAGGAGTAATAAAAAAAATCACATTTTGAAAAAAGCAACAATCAGTGATACTTTGTACACCTGGGTTTTTATTTTAAGTATTAAAAAAAAAACTTTAAAGTAAAATAGAAACAAATAAAAACTGATAATATCTTAAGTTCATGAGGAAAGAATAAGACAAAATAACATAACATAAAAGTATAGAAAAAAATATATAATTCAAATTTGAGAACAAAACCAACAAAATAATTTTAATTGAATAATAAAAAAATGTAAAATTTCGATAATTTCAATAACTCAAACTGTAGTATCCTTCCTTTCTGTCTTTGAACTTTGAAGGTATTTGAGATCTCAAACTTGAAACAGCCCCAACAGGGGAAAATAATAATATGTAAAAAATTGAAAAAAAAATAACACAAAATAGTTTGAAAAAAAAGTTTATCCCAAGTACTATTCGTAAAAAAAACCCAATATATTCAAGTTGACAAGTTGAAAAAGGGTGATAATCTTTCAGTTGACAAATTTGACATGGCTACAAATTCCAATGAATGTCAAAGAAAAGTTGTTGAGACTAAGTTCAATATTAAAGGTTTTTTTTTTTTAAAATCCATGGTATTTATTTGATTGTACCATGTTCAAATTATCAAATACAAAAAAAAAAAAAAAAGAAAAAAGAAAAATGGTGGAGTCAAAAATGATTTTGACGTATATATATTAACAAAGGAAATCTTGTTTGAGTTATTGAATGTTTATTGTTTTAGACAGCATAGAATGGTGAATAATAAAATTGTTATATCTACAAACAGAGATCTAAAAATATCAGATGACAACAACACACAACGACGACAAGGAGATTTACGATGACAACTACACGTACCGATCACGCTTATGTTTCTTGCTTTTCTTCTTTTTTGTTCTTTCTGGTGAGCTGCTATCTTCCCTGTTGAATAAAAAAGAATTAACTATAATAATGCAACTTGACTAATATGAAATTTCAGTGAACCGAAAACCTGTCTTATCAGTGAAATTAAATCTGTCTGAACTGAACAATGAGTGAATTGAAACCCTGTCTGAACTGAACTGTAAGTTAACTGAAATACTGCCTTAACAGAACCATAAGCGAAAAGAAAACCTGTCTGAACTGATTTGTTAGTGAACTAACCTTTCTGAACTAAACTGTTAATGAACTGAAAACCAGTCTGAACTGAACTGTTAGTGAACTGAAAACCAGTCTGAACTGAATTGTTAGTAAACTGAAAACCTGTCTGAACTGCACTGTTAGTGAACTGAAAACCTGTTTGAGCTGATTTGTTAGTGAACTAACCTTTCTGAACTAAACTGTTAATGAACTCAAAACTTGTCTGAACTTCACTGTTAATGAACTCAAAACCAGTGTCTGAACTGAACTGTTAGTGAACTGAAAACCTGTCTTAAATGAACTGTTAGTGAGCTGAAAACCAGTGTCTGAACTGAACTGTTGGTGAACTGAAAACCAGTGTCTGATTTCAACAGTTAGTTAATGGAAAACCTGTTTGAGCTGAACTGTTAGTGAGCTGAACCCCTGTCTGAGCTGAACTGTTAGTGAGCTGAAAATCAGTCTGAACTGTACTACTGGTGAACTGAACCCCTGTCTGAACTGAACTGTTAGTGAGCTGAAAACCAGTCTGAACTGTATTACTAGTGAACTGAACCCCTGCCTGAACTAAACTGTTAATGAACTCAAAACCTGTCTGAACTGAACTGTTAATGAACTGAAAACCAGTGTCTGAACTGAACTGTTAGTGAGCTGAACCCCTGTCTGAACTGAACTGTTAGTGAGCTGAACCCCTGTCTGAACTGAACTGTTAGTGAACTGAAAACCAGTCTGAACTGAATTGTTAGTAAACTGAAAACCTGTCTGAACTGCACTGTTAGTGAACTGAAAACCTGTTTGAGCTGATTTGTTAGTGAACTAACCTTTCTGAACTTCACTGTTAATGAACTCAAAACCAGTGTCTGAACTGAACTGTTAGTGAACTGAAAACCTGTCTTAACTGAACTGTTAGTGAGCTGAAAACCAGTGTCTGAACTGAACTGTTGGTGAACTGAAAACCAGTCTGAACTGTACTACTGGTGAACTGAACAGCTGAGTGTAAGTGAGCTGAAAACCAGTCTGAACTGTACTACTAGTGAACTGAACCCCTGCCTGAACTTAACTGTTAATGAACTCAAAACCTGTCTGAACTGAACTGTTAATAAACTCAAAACCAGAGCTGTTGGTGAACTGAAAACCAGTGTCTGAATTCAACTGTTAGTGAACTGAAAACCTGTTTGCGCTGAACTATTAGTGAGCTGAACCCCTGTCTGAACTGAACTGTTAGTGAGCTGAAAACCTGTCTGAACTGATTTGTCAGTAAACTAACCTGTTAATGAACTCAAAACCAGTGTCTGATCTAAACTGTTAGTGAACTGAAACCCTGTCTGAAATGAACTGTTAGTGAGCTGAAAACCTGGCTGAATTATAATATCAGTAAAGTGTAACCCTGTCTGAACTGTTAGTGAGCTGAAAACCAGTGTCTAAACTGAACTGTTAGTGACTGTCTCTAGGTATGAAACAATACACATGTGTCAAAGTTTAGTTCACATTGCACTACGCTATCCTTGGTTCAGTTTTATTGCAGCAGTACAATCACGAACATTAATAATTTTAAATAATTTAAAATTTTATGTTATTAATAGAAAATCTTAAAAGAATTTATTCATTTTATTTTTTATTCATTTATTTATTTTCTTTGGAAATGTAATAAAAACCAAATACACCCAATAAAAATTCCCCAATGTATAAAAAGAGCTTAGTTTATGTAAATTTTAATATCTATTGATTGCATGTTAAGTAAGTCTTAGAAATTAAAATCACTGCTTTTATTAGGGTCTTAGAAATAATCTGTTATTTAAATTCTTAGCAATAGCTTTTAATTAGAATAATCTATAAATAATTAACCAATCAGAAAACTCCATTATGAGTGGATAACGCATTTCTGTCACACAAATCTTGGATTTTCAAGAAATAATTGAAGTTTTAACTACGGTCTCGTTAAGAGTTAATTAACCTGGATCTCCTGTATTTCCAAACAAATTTACTCTTCATTACATCTCAATAATGTTTTTTAATCTTATTTTTTTTAAATTTTAAATTTTATGTTTATCAAAACCCACTTTAAGATCCTTTCCTTCCTGATCTTATTATTGAATCGTTGAGCTTATTTATACAACAAAAACTTCATTTCTCAATAAACTTGTTTTAACAAGAGCTGCCAGAAAAACAGCATTGCTAAGCATGCCTGCAATTCTAGTCTGTTTAAAGACTTTTGCAAATATCCCATACAACTGAATCTTAACAAAAAACTGTCACACTTAATCCTGACTTTCCATGAAAAATTAACAAGATCTTTAAACATTTGTCTATTAAAAAAAAAAAAAAATCAAAAAAAAAAAATCATCATTAGGTTTCTGAACTTTTGCTTAAACTTTAACAAATTCGCATCTTAATAATTTTAATGTTTCTTTATACAGACAAGTGAATTTACAAACTGATACAGGTTCAACTAAAAAGTCAACAACCAAATGGTCTTAAAGCACGCAGTTACGGTTCACACTGCCTCTGACCAACAAGGTTCTCTGAGACTCTCCCACTGCTAATGATGTCTAATGCTAAAAAGCCAAGAGGCTTTTTTTTACATTGAGGTGGTAGTGGAGAAAAGCAAATTGCCCAGAGATAACCATCAACTATTCGCAAGTAACTGACAAACTTTTTTCACAAAGGGATCTAAAAAATTGGAATTCGAATTTTGGTGGTGAGAGGCACTTTGAACTGTACCTCAATACAAAGAGCCCAAAATTAAGGGAGATAGTTATGTTGTTGTTGTTGTTGATTTTGTAATGTTGTTTAACATCACATCAGCAATTTTTCAGGTTACATATCTCTATGGATAAATCTAAGAACAAATTCATGTATGATTGATATGTGCAAGTGTATGTTATGGTCTGCTGTGTACTAATTAATACTCAAGGCAACTTTTTGGTAAGATACTAGCTCACCAAGCCTGAGTATGGTACAGACTCAATGCCACTTCACTAGTCCATCATCCTGGCACTGGGTGAACCTGTCCGAACTCTTACTCCCAATGCATAGTGCAAGGAGATGAATGGATAAAAAATAGTTATATGAAATAATTCTCTAGATCTTACAATAACTGGGGCCTTGGTGGCCAAGTGGTCTAAAGCAAAGGAATAGAGTGATGGTGTTTTACGCCCAAGTCAAGATTCTTTCACTTATTTCGAGGCAGTCAGTTCTGCAATAGCAGAGGAAACTAGAGTGCACAGAGAAAACCACCAACCTGTGGGATTTGAACACAGGCAGTGAGAGGCGCTGTGATCCATGTGAGCCCCCCTGGTCTAAATGGTGTGCTTTCTCATCACCTAGGTTCAAATGCAAGAAAATTTTTCAGTTCTTTTGCCTCAGGTCGGTAGTTTTTTTCTGGGCACTCAGTTTTTCTCCACCATTCTAGAACTGACTATCTTAATATAAGAGGAGGAATCTTGCCTTGAACATTAAACACTATTAATTCCTTCCTACAATAATATCTACCTACAACAGACATAGCACATATTCTGTCAAATGGAATATCAATAAAATCGCTGTTCAATCTTAAATCAGAAAAGATGCCGATTCACGTTAAAACAGGAAAGATTTAGACTAAATCTTCTAAAATAATGAAATAACATGCTAGAGAATGTGAAAATATAGAGAAAAAAAATCAATGATAATTTAGTAATCTAGAAACTGCATAAAAAATATCTGAACTAATCTAATAACATATAATTATTAAGACTTTTCTTTACATTTATTTCTGCAGCTAGAGATATAATTGAAAATGAAATTAAGTCCATAGGGGGGTATTATAACCACAATAGAGATGAAATAACTTGAGTTATATTTTTATGACGTAAATTATTTAAAACCTTATGAAATAATTTTTCAAAATCCAATCAATCTTTAAAAACACATGCATTTAAAAGTTTACAGAATTGTTTGTGCCTTTTTTAACTCATTCTTTTAGAAAAACCCTAAGCTTTCCAATCTTGGGAGTCAGGGTGGGGGTTTAGGTGGGGCTGACATTAGGCATACAGTTAAACCTGTATGTAAAGACTTCCACTCGGTACCTCACAAAATAGAATTAAGGGTAGGTGCTCTTTATACAGACTTAATTTTTGTTGAAATATGAACCAATCAGACCTTAAAATGTTGGTCTTAATGAACAGATGGTCTTTATAGCAGGATTATGTATGGATAGAGTGCTATTTTGCTGTTTTATGCAAAGGACAACATTACATCACTTACATGGTTGTCTTAGACTTTGAGAAAAACCACCCGCCTTTATCCAGTGAACACAATCATTCACATTTATATTCAAACTTCATTCACTCCATCAGGTTGTCTATTTGATTGGGCCTTATACAACCAATGTTAGCATACTACTTCTTGACAAGTTGCATATTTGAATTTGCCCAATATATTCAACCAGTATTAGCATATTATTATTTGTAAGGTTGTCCATTTCACTTAGCCCTTTACAACCAGTGTTAGAATACTACTTCTTGTCAGGTTGTACATTTCACCTGGTCTGATACAACCAGTGTAGTGTAAGTGTACTATTTCTTGACTTCTTGTCAGCTTGTACATTTCACTTGTCCCAACACACACATGCAAAACCACAAATATGTGGTTTTCTGATGTAGCTGATCACACAAGTTTATTGTGCGGAAGGATACGTTACACGAGTGTGCTCTTGTCCTTTGCACTCATGCGCATCGATTTATCAAAATTTGTTAACACCGTCCGGGATATTCCCAATCTGGCAAAATTCTCCCAACTGAATGATGATGTCACATAGGAAAAGTTTTTACCTATTCATGACATAATGTAATAATAATTGTTGTCAGAAAAGGGAATTCTCCTAAAAGTAGTTCCCGGCTACCATTGTGATACGAAATGTTGTACTGCACATGTGCGCTACGAACCTTTGTATCACATAGCAAGAAAATGTAATGTATCACTATAGCAAGATTCAATGGGTATGTGATAAAACCAGTGTTAGTGTACTACTTTTTGACTTTTTGTCAGGTTGTACATTTCACTTTAACTTATACACAAACTCACACTAGTTGAATTTATGCTAACTCTGATTGTATATAGGGAAAAATAAAATGTACTTTTAGAAAATGTTCAGAAAAACTGCAAGATATGTTTAATTATTTTATTGTAAGCTTACAATATGGCTCAATTTGCATGACCAGAGGGTGTCAAGTATTGTAGCATGGCATGTACTTAGCATTTGTAATGCCTGTCTAAACTTACTTTTTCAATCAAATTGGAGATAGTAAGCTATTTGGTTTACATTTTAAGCTGTAATTCTGGTTCATCAAACATTTATTAGAATTTTCATAATTAATCATTTACCTTGATTTTGACTTTTTCCTTTTTCTTTTTGGGGGAGGTGAAGGTGATCGCTCTGATGAGCTTGAATCTCGAACGATACTGAAAACAGAAAGTAAACATAAGCTTCTTAGTCAAAAACAAACATGATCTTCTATCAAATAAATAAATTCATATTTTTATCTCATTGAGAAACTAAATGTAAAACTTTAGAAACCTAACAAAATAACTACTTTGTGTACCTAATAATAGTAAAAATATCGCCTTAAAGGACTAAAGTTCTTTCATTTAATCCAATTATGCAGTAAAAATAAAAATATTCATTGATAAAAAAAACTTTTGCAGTTTTACACAGAAACACACAGAATTACTATCAGTCCATAATTGTTTGCATATAAATATTTAGAGTACAAAACTCCATATTTAAACAAAATCATTCAAAAATATAGAAAAATCCATGTAAAATTTATTGACCTAATTGGGAAAAATAACCAGACTTTTTCAAAAAGTTTTTTTTTAATTCTGTGCATAATACAATTTTTCAATGTTTTCAATAAGATAACAAATTCACTATGTCCAAAATATCCCTTAATATTGCATCTTCCTAGTTTACCATACAAGATATGATGTCATGAATATTTATGATAACCCTTGAAAGATCTGAACAACAATGAACACTCAATTATTAATTTATGGCTCTTTCCTACATTTATCTAATTGATAAAAATATCAAAACTTTTAAAACTATATCCATTGCATCTTTGGGGATCAATTTCTTTTTCATATTTCTTTTAAATTCAACACCCTATAGTAAGAATTTGGTGAGGCCCAATTGGAGCTTTTTTCCAAAATCTGTTCTATGTACAAAAGAATTTAGAGAAGATTTTTTAATTTAAGTATAGAAATTGGTTAGGTCAATGTATTTTAATTCAAACTTACTGTTTTTTCATGAGGAAAATTCAAAATAAAAGAAATATTTAGGAAAAACTATGTGACAAACAATAATGGACCAATAGTAGTGACTGAGTGGTCTCAACTTTCAACTGACTGATTATAGCTCCTCTGAAAACTACGGTTTAAATCTGAAAACTACGGTTTAAATGACAACTTTAAAAGAAAAATCATCAATTCACTCTCCCTTTGACAGTTCTAACCAGGTTTTCTCTGTATTCACTACACTCTTGTTTCTTCCATCATGACAGACCAACCCAGACACCATTACAGCAAATGCTGCATCAAGCCAGTTAATGAAGGAAATATATAATTATGTACTTTACTTACGAATATTTTTTCTGTGCCATGGCCAGGGCTTTAGCAGCTTCTTCTTTAGCTTTGCGCTCTGGATCAAAAGCTGATCCATCCACGTAGTTTTCGCCAAGACCAAAGGCTTCTTTAAGTCTTGCATTTTTTTCTTGTGTTGCTTCAGCTATTTGGTGAGTTTCTTTAGCACTAAAAGTATAAAATAATTCTTTAAATACAAACTTTATTGAAATGGTGGTTAGCTTTCAAACTCAAGGCATCTCAGAATTGTGGGTTCGATCCCAGTCAAACAGAGATGATAAAGGTTTTTCTTGTCATAGATCTTTACTGTATGGCCCAGAACCAGTTAAGATGTATGTGATGTTTATCTGCAATATTACAAATGAGGGTACTACAAGTTCTCTAAAGGCCAACATTAGTGCAAACTAGTACAATGCAGATCAGAAACACTTACTTGCATTAAGATGAATCCTTGAGATTAATATTTAAAAAAAAAAAAAAAAAAAGAAATTGTCTTGAACATTAAGCTGAAAAATTGCTGATGTGATATAAAACAAAATTAAACCTACCAACCAACAAACCAACTTCCTTGAAATGGTAGATGGGTTATTTTACTGCATTTAAAATTGTTTACCCTTCTTCAGAAGCCTCAATGACCAAGTGGTCTAAAGAGACAGGTTTAAGCATCACAGAGCCTAAAAATACCCAGACTTGCATAATTTTGGGCTGTATTTTTTGTAAGAAAGTTTTGTAACTTATCAAATACTTCACTCATATATTCAATGGTGCATAAAACATCAGCTGGTGCAGAAATGGGAGTGGTCAGAGAAAACCACTGGCCTTCAAGAAGGGAACTGAACTCTCACATTAAAATCTGCCCAAGTGTGATCAGAACAATGGCCATTAGAAGCACTGTGAGCCAAGGCTTTAAACCATTCAACCACAGAATCCCACTCATTCATTCAGCTTACTGGAAACTCAATCTATCATTTTATCAATTTTATGTTAAGACTTTTATTAGACTTTCAATCTCTTTTTAATTTACATCTACACTCATAATTATGTAAGGGAATAAAAAAGATGCTTTTTAATTAAAGAAGATTGAAAACTAGTATAACCAATGAAGATGAAAATTAATTTCTTCAAAATTAAAAAGGCAGTTTTAAATTTCTGAAGTTCTACAGTTCCATAACAAATATTTTATAATGGGCATCATTTAAGATTATCATCAGATGAACACAACACCATGAAACAGAATACTTCATGAGATATATGTGACATAAATTGATTTCCCGAGAGGACAGTAAAATATGGCGAACTATGACTTGGTTAAAAGGTTGTACAAGGACAATTCATCGTGTAATATATCTATTACAATTGTGAAATGTATCCCACATGATTGAAATCGACCAATAATTGATATTAAATGATCTTGTGAAATGTTTCTCCTGTTGTACTGAAATTTCTTTGTGACAATACACATAAGATTGTTAATGGACACACAAACTTACTGATATTACAAATATATTATAACAATTAATCAATTTCAATCTACATGACTTTGCATGTAGGTGATGAAAGTGCATTAAAAATTCCAATTATAAATTTAAAAAAAAAAAAAAATTTAATCCCTTTTTTCAACATCTTTGATCTGTATATGCCTCTCATCAATTAATTGGACTTGATTTTCAAAGTTTTAGGAGGGGAGTGATGTAACATTGTTTAATAGCCCAGTCAAGATTCTTTCACTTACATTGAGGTGGGCAGTTCTGGGATGGTGGAGGAAACTCAAGTACTTAGAGAAAACCAAAAAACATTCGGCGAGTGAACAGACACTTTCTTACATTAACATAAGTATCTGCCAAATCAGATTTAAACCTAACCTGTAAAAGGCATTGTGGTCCAAAAGTGAGAAATTCAGAATAAAAGACAGACAGTCATAGACAGACAGACAGAAGACAGAAGACAATGTGTTTACTATATAAACCCTTAAGTTTGTTTACAGGGAGTATAATAAATCTACTGACAATTTAAAGTCTATTTACACAAACTCAAAAGTTCATCAACACTTATAATTTATCCTACCCAAAATAAAAAAAAGAAAAACCCCAAATTATGCAGCTCTCTAGAATATGAGCTATTATGGATGCAATCTGGTACAGCAGAGGTCTAAATTCTATATACACTACATGAAGTTAACAAATGATTAATATATAATTAAAATTATATACTAGTATATATATATATATATAATATATATATATTGATCCTTGACACCAAATGTTGAAAAAATGCCAACATGATGAAAAACAATGTTAAACCAAACATCTGACATTACTTGGTGTAAAACCCATGGTATTTTATCATCCCAACATCTCACAACCTTGCATAAAACTCAGCTTGTTATTCAAAAACCCACAATATTGTATATAACTCATAACATTTTATCATCCAAACAACTTACATTATTGTAAAAACCTAATGCAAGTTATTATCTCTCTCTCTCTCTCTCTCTCTCTCTCTCTCTATATATATATATATATTTATATATATATATATCTCACAAAATTGCAAAAAACCCAGTTTATCATCCAAAAACTCAGAATATTGTATATAACTCATTGCATTTTATTATCCAAACATATCACAACTTTTTGTAAAGCTTATACTAATTTATCACTGAAAAAACTTACAATATTGTATAAAACCAGTATGACATTTTATCATCCGAAAATATCACAACTTTTTGTAAAGCCCATAGCAGTTTTTTCTCCAAAAAACTCACAATTTTGTTTGAAACCAGTATGACATTTTATCATCCGAAAATATCACAACTTTTTGTAAAGCCCATAACAGTTTTTTCTCCAAAAAACTCACAATTTTGTATAAAACCAGTATGACATTTTATCATCCGAAAATATCACAACTTTTTGTAAAGCCCATAGCAGTTTTTTCTTCAAAAAACTCGCAATTTTGTATAAAACCAGTATGACATTTTATCATTTCTACAACTTAAATATAACTATTTTGTGTGAAACTGTTACAATTTCATCATCAAAATTTGAGATCATTTCACAAACGTCAGCATCAATATAAACAGGACTTTAGTTAAAGGTTGGCTAGGAATTGTGTTTTAATACATAAAATGTATTAATGTTCTAGTTTTAAGTGTTTTGAGTGTTTCTAAATCAGTTAAGTCACTCATGATAATCTGATGCTTCTGTTTTTTGCCTACAGGCACTTTTTGTTAATACACCATGATGGGTCACAATACAGACACATTTTGACAAAGTGGATTTCTATTTGAACTTTATATTTTACTAAACAATTGCAGTGTTCAGAGCAATTGCCACCAAAAAAAAAAAAAAAATAAAAAAATAAACAAAAAAAAAAAAAAATAAAATAAAATAAAAAAAAATTAGCCCATCTTTTAAGTTCAGAAAACAATGTTTTGTTCTTCGTTTTATAATTTTAAAATATAACTGATAAATTTAACTATTTTTGTTATGGTGCTAGCTCATGGAGCCAGTATGCCACAGATTAACAAACTACGGGTACTCATAGAGTCATATTATTCTGGTGCCTGGTGAATCAGTTAATACTCTGTCCTCCTTAGATGCTAAGCACCACTGGCGAGGAACAATATCTCAAATCTTTGTCTTGTGTATGACTTGGATGGGGTTCAAACCCCGAACCTCTTGCTCTTGAGACAGACACTTTATAACTGAGCTCATAATCCAAGTGGTCATAAAAAATTATAAGTTATATTCAATAAAAAACAATGTATCAAAGATAAACTTGTTGGTTGTATATGAGTTGCCCATTGAATGTAATCTTCGAATGAACTTTTTGTTTGTCTTCAATCTTACGATAATATGACTGCAGGGCCACAAGGGTTTGATCTCCAGAATCTACATTTATGAATGAAGGGTGCCTATGTTCTTATTTGAGTCATAAAAAATTAAAAACAGATTTCATAATTTTTCACCAATACTAGATTCTGACCACATGAAACTTTTAAAAGCCTGGAAAACCTGTTGCCTAGTTTTAATCAATTTTACTAAGTTTACAATTAAATAACTTGTTGGTATAACTTCAATGAATATTATCCTTGAACAAGTGAAACCTGCTCCTGCAACAACTTCTATACAAATATTGTCTGTTCATTAAAACCAGCCAACTATCCATTAAAGACCAACTACCTGTCCATTAAGACAACCTAACTGCCCATTAAGACCAGCTAGTGTACATTAAGACCAGCTACTCGCCCATGAAGACCAGCTAGTGTACATTAAGACCAGCTACTCGCCCATGAAGACCAGCTAGTGTACATTAAGACCAGCTACCTGCCCATTAAGACCAGCATTTCCAGGTTAATTTGCTTAATATTTTACGAGAACCTCTATATAAAGACCACCTATTTTTTAAGACCAGTTTTTTAAACTCTTTAATTTTAACTAAAATGAACCTCTATGTAAACCCAACCTGTCTATAAAGTCCATGTTTCTTTGGTCTCATGGATGGTCTTTAAATACAGGTTTTGTATCTGGCAAGTTTACAGTTTTTTTGTTACTGTTTCAAGCAAAATACAAAGTTACTCACTTTTTTAATTTTTGATAAGAAATTATTACAACAATCATTACCATTTGGGTGCAGTATTCACATAAACTCATTAAAGTTAATAATAATAATAATAATAATAATAATAAGAAGAAGAAGAGGAAAAAAAAGTAGAAGAAAAACAACAACTCAGCAATAATAAAAATAATAAATAATAATAACAGAATCTAAAAATTAATATCACATGTTAATATAGTTTTCTAAATAACATACGATATAGATATTTATACCAACTTGAACTATTTATATAAGTACAAAAAAGATATACACATCGATATACCAAAACAATATACTCAAAATTAATTATTAAATGATATGGAAAAAATTAATCATGATAAAACTAATGAATCTTCTTCTTATACTTGAGATAATTACAAAACAAATTTTAATGATACCTACATATAAACATCAAATGATCCAAGTGGGATACATTGAGAGCTGCTACAGGTGAACTCGTTAGTAAACTCGTTAACAGGTAAATAGGATGTAGTTTTTGTAGTAGCAGTAGTAGAAGAATAATAACGTATTCCATGAATTTGTTCCCAAAATATGTCAAAAATACTCCTATCTGCGGACCTTGGATACGATGTCTGATGTTGGAAAAAACTTCCAGAATATTTACACGTTTTCACATCCATACTTGAGCCCCCGTGAGAAGTTTTTTGAAGAATCATAATACGTTTTTCTGACACCTGACAGTTACACGGATTCATCCCCGTACTGATCCTAACTCAAATAAAAAGCGATCACATCACAACATCACTTATATACATTTACGAGTAAAAAGTTAATATGTTCGATTACGATGACAAAACGCCTAGTAAAATGACGAGATATACAACGTGTGAAAAACCTTATATAATGTAAGCACATCCTTTTATAGATCCTTCCCACTTGATAAGCATGATCAAACAATATTTCTACTCTTTGCCTTGGCAGAGTTACGATACGATGAATTATCAATGATACATTAGTCTCTTCCTGTAACAGGAATTATTATTGGTAATTGAATCTTCTCAGTGTTTATACTTAATGTTAGGAACCGTTATGGTTACAAACAAGTAGCCAATTGAAACAAAGAATTCAAACTGGCATAAATGTAATTACATGTATACTGTTAGACTGGGAAAAAAAATCTTAGGATTATTGTCTATATTACAAATAATACACATTATAATGATTTATTATACAATTTTTCTTAATTTTTTTAATTTTCATTTTCTCTCTTGATTGATTTATTAATGCATGCATTTATGTATTTATTTATCTATTAATTAATTTTTCTTAATAATGCTATTTTTCTAAATTTTTTTTATTTCTTTTTCTTTCTTGATTCATTTACTTATTTACTTATAGATTTATTTATTTATTTCTTACTTAATTAGTTAAATGTATTTATTAATGCATGCATTTATGTATGTATTTTTCAATAAAATTAATTTTCTTTCTTCATTTCTGTTTGTTAATGATTTGTTTGTTTGTTTGTTTTATTTTTTTAAATTGAATTCAAGAACTTTTTTTTCATACTTATGGAAAATAAAAAAAAAGTCTCAAAATATTTCAAGAAGAAATATGTAACTAAAAAAAAACATGTATTATGTATTTGAAAACACTGACACAATCAAGAACATGAAACAAAAAAAATCCCAACCACACATGTAGGATTAAAATTCTATTTATTTGTTTGTACACACACACACACACACACACACACACACACACACACACACACACACATATTTTTCATTGGCTTGCTAAACATTGATTGTTTATAGTATCCAACACAACAATTTTTAAGTGATTAAAGTTCAACTGTACAATTATAAAGAATCTGAAACAAATAACATGCCAAAATAAATAAATAAATAAGAAACTAAATAAAATAAAATAAAATAAAATAAAATAAAATAATTAATTAAAGAAAAGAAATTAAAATAAATAATAAAATAAATTAAAATAAATACTAGTAAATAAAATAAAATTAAAAAGGGAATAAACACATATCAAAATCTTGCAATATTGCTGAAATTAACTTTTGTTGCAAATTTATTTTATTTTTCGTACTTTAACGATAAATTTGATATATCGTAACTTTGTGTTTTATCAATCAGATGAGTTTAGTTATTACACTTCGTGGAATGGAATAATTTGTTTGTTTATTCAAAGAAAAGATACAATGAAATCAATTTCTAAAAGCAATAAATTACGTGTTTAATAAAATTTCCAAGCAACAACATTAATTTCCGTCACTCTCTCCGATTGCCCGGGTGTAGATTTGCCATGGAATCCATGGAATTTCCATGGATTTTTCGTACATGGAAAGTGTGGAGTATTGGAACCGTATGTACGTGGAAATTCCATGGACCTGTACGTGGAAATTCTATGGACAATGTACGTGGCAAATCCATGGACATTTTGGAGTATTGGAACCGTATGTACGTGGAAATTCCATGGACATGTACGTGGAAATTCCATGGACATGTACATGGCAAATCTGTGGACATGTACGTGGCAAATCCATGGACATGTACATGGCAAATCTGTGGACATGTACGTGGCAAATCCATGGACATGTACGTGGCAAATCTGTGGACATGTACGTGGCAAATCCATGGACATGTACGTGGCAAATCTGTGGACATGTACGTGGCAAATCCATGGTCGATGTACATGGAAATCCATGTACATTGTACATGGAAAATAAGTGTCAAATTTTTAAAAAGTGATCCATCCAGATGAAGTATTTATAGACAGCATCAAGAAAAAAATGGCTACTCTGTGAGTCAGCACATTTTGCTGAAATTATGAAATGACATATTTGTTGCCTATGACTGTTTTAATAATTATTAAACAAAATCACATCAAGTCTTTAGAACCTCACCAGTGTATTTTATTCATGATATTTTCATGTTCATACAGATCTTTAAAAGATTAATTGCTCATTCTTAATGACAATTAATATATCATTTTTTTATTTTAATTTTTTATCCGAGTTAAACTTTATAACAAAAATAGTTGCCTGTATCATTTATGTTAGTTACATGATAGAATGAAGTTAATTAAACTCACATGGCACTTTCCATACTTTAAAATACAGCTAAATAATTCCCAAATGACACTTTCAATGGTCTGCTTATAATTTCACTAGATTCCATTATCTCAAAAAGGTTTCCTTTGTATAATATCCAGTAACTTTGCCACAAAATATAAGATTTTATGTCCTTCTTAGTCTTGTATAGTCTAAAGATGAAATGTCTAAAAATGCTAGTCATACTAGGCAGCCATCTTTTTTTCTTGTTGTTGTCTAGCAGAACCTCCTAATTGTATGAACAAAGCACTTGAATTGCTGACCTAGACACTTGAGAAAAATGCCATGGATATCCATGGAATTTCCACGTACAGAGTTTGTTGAAAATGCTGAGCCTGAAACTTTGTATATTTTGTTAAACGTTCATTGACAGACAAAAATTTGCCACAAAAATCCATGTACATGTCCACAGAAATTCCATGGAAAGTGTGTACATGTCCATGGCCAAAAAGATGGCAAATTTATTTTTCCATGGACATGTACACACTTTCCATGGATTTTTGTGGCATTTCCGTGGAAATCCATGGATTTTCCATGGACATGGACATATGTCCATGGAATTTCTACAGCCGGGTGAAGAGTTTTCTTTCATCATATCCATGTTTAACAGATATTGGACTTTCCATAAGTAATTCATGACAAATCTCTTTTTCCAGTTTCCTTACCGAAATCATTACTAAGCCTTTGTTTTATAGCAAAATTTCAAAATTATTGCTTTTTTTAAATTTATTTTTTTAAATTTAAATCAATTTTTTTTTGAAGGGTAATTCTTCTTTTATGTGTAATTTAATTGCTTTCTTTCATTCTGGTGTTTTTTTCCTTTATTTATCTATTTTTTATTTATTTATTTATTTATTTATTTATTTATTTATTTATTTATTTATTTATTTATTTTGTTGAAGGGTGACTTATATTAAGTGTAATTCTATTGCCTTTTTTCTTTTTTTCTTTCTTTTAAAAGGTATCTTCCTTTATGTATAAGACAATCTAACTAAAATCCTTGATTTTCATTTGAATAATGGCACCACTTGCTCTTCACTCAAGAAGATCCTTCACTCTGTTAGATCACTTGTCAAAGAACAACATGGATACTTCAGTTTTCTCTACCATTTCTAAGGGCCTCGGTGGCCGAGTGGTCTTAAGCTTGGGCTTACAGATCACAGTGCCTCTCACCACCTGGGTTTGAATCCCACTCGGAACAGATCCTAGTGCGAGAAAGTTTTTCAGTTCGCTTGCCGAAGGTCGGTGGTTTTCTCTGGGAACTCCACTTTCCTCTGCCGTTCCGAAACTGACTGCCTCGAAATGAGTGAGATTTTTGACTGTGGTGTAAAACACCATTACTCCACTCCACTCTACCATTTCTATGTCTGACTTCCTCAATATAAGTAAAAAATCTTGAAGGAATACAAAATATCATTCTAAACCAACAATTCATTATCTTACATTCATAAACAATGCTACTATCAGTTGACTTGGAAGATGGGTAGGTAAAATGGTGTTATATTTTGCATATGTCCCAAATCAAGAAAATTTCACTCATATCCAAGCAGGCATCAATTCTGGGATGGTGAATAAAACCTGAACTATAGATCTTCAGCAATCAAGTTGAAAACTTTTTCTCACCATCAGTCTTGAGTAAGATTTAAAACCAGGTGTTGAGATCTTTCAGCTAAAGCACTGGACCACTATGTCACTTATACTGTGACAATCAGTTCATGTCAGAGAAACAAAAAAAACAAGGAACAAATCATTACTGTCAGTAAGTGATCTGACAAATTTTCTCACATTACGATCTACTACAGGTGTGTTTGGAACCTAGCAAATGAGAGAGTGGAGTGGAGTGGAGTAATGGAGTTTTACGCCCCAGTCAAGATTCTTTCACTTATTTTGAGGCGGTCAGTTCTCTGATGGTGGAGGAAACCAGAGTGCTGGAGAAAACCACCAACCTTCAGCAAGCTAACTGACAAACTTTCTCACACTAGGATCCGTCCCGAGAGGGATTTGAACCCTGGCGATGAGAGACACTGTGATCCGTAAGCACCCGCTTTAGACCACTCAGCCACTGAGGCCCCTTAGCCAATGAGAGACAAAAAGGTCATTTAACTTGTGCATAAGACCAAATGATAACTTATACTGCAACAGTTACTTTTAGAATGGTGGAGGAAACAAGAGCACAAGGTAAAAATCACTGACCTTCTGTAACTAAGCTGTCACACTCTTACATTAGGATTTATCTCCATGAGTGTATTTCTAACCTAGCCACTGACAGGCAGACAGATTTTTTAACTTGAGCATATTTCAAACCTAGCTGTTGAGAGGCAGAGCACATCTTTTCACTTGAGAGTATTTCAAATATAGAGGCAGACAGACCTTTTCACTTGGGCATATTTCAATTCTAGCCAGAGAGAGGCAGACAGATCCTTTCACTTGAGCCGATTGCAGCTTGTGAAAGGTAGACAGATTTTTTCCACTTGTAGAGCTTGTTTCAAATTTAGCAATTGAGAAGCAGATAAATCTTTGAGCTGTTGCATTGGACCACTCGGTCACTAAGGCTAGTTAGCCGGTAGAGACTTTTTTCCACAAGAAGAAGGTCTGATAACATGTATCTTTAAATCTCACTGGTCTAACTAATATCCCAATACAGAACAAAATAATTTCCTTAATGTCCACTGCTAAAACGAACCGAGAACATTAATTTATTCTTTTATGTTTTGACTCTTTGACCAGCGTCACATTAATTCTGATAAAATGCCGTTACAAACCTTGACTTTTCTCACCTCAGCCTCAGAATAATTGCTATAATATGATTCAATCATTGGAATTAATTAGTTCTCTGCTTTGTATTCGATTTGTATTTTATATACATGTATCTAGAGTCAGACTTTAATATCAATGAAACGGAGTTATTTATTGTGGTGAAGTGAAAGTGTTAAAAATGCTATTTTGTGCAGCAACAACTGTCAGTTATTTACAATACAATATTTTCTATGTGAAAAAGAGTTACATTTAAATCTCTCCAAAGCCTATAGGCTCATCATATCATTTACAATAACACAAATAAATGAAAGTACAATTCTCTCCCCTACCACACCCCACCACATCCCACCCCACTGCTAAGTTAACCCTTACCACATTTTGAAGGTATCAATTAATTTGGCAGCTCTGAGAGCAGCAGAACTGAGAAATTTCAATGTCTTAATGACTCAAAGACAAACATCCACCTATTTGATATGAACTGGAACTCAAACTCACAATTCTTTAATCATGGGTCTGTGACCTTATTCACTGGGCCACATTTCTCTATCTATTTGGGTTGGTAGAGTAGACTCGATCCATAAGTGGGAGGTAATGGGTTTGAACCCTGACCAGGTCTGACCAAAGACTTAAAAGTGGGTGGTGACTGTTCTTTCACCAATGAAAGTCACTGTGTTTTCAGATGGGAACTTAAATGAGGTCCCGTGTCAGGGTAGGCATGGCACGATAAAGAACCCTGCTGTATAATGCCATCAGCGCAATGCACAGGCAAAAATTATGCACTTTCGCCTCCTACAGAAAACATTACTCAACTCAACTCACTCTAACTATAGTATGAATATGTAAAAAAAAATTCAGTTTATATAATTCCTGTGATTGTTAGAAGCAAAGATTATGGTTAAAAATAGTCAAACAGTCTTCTGCTCCAGATTATCAAATTAGATATGGAAGCAAACTGCTTAAAAATTTAATAAAAAATTAATATGATTACCACAGAGTACTAGAGTATTTTCTATTTGAACTTTTTGAAAACATGTCTTAGACCAAAGGGGTCTCGGTGGCCCAGTTGTCTACAGTGTGCACTAATGGATCAAAGTGCCTTTCACTACTGAATTTTCAATCCCACTCAAGACAGATCTTAGTGCAAGAAAGTTTGTCATTTCACTTGCTGAAGGTTGGCTGTTTTCTATGGTAACCCTGGTTTCTTCCACCATCCCAGAACACTGCCTTGATATAAATGAAAAAATTTTGACCTGGGAGTAATACACCATAAATCCAATCCAATCCAATCCAAATGCATTCTTTTATAAAATTGTTACAAACATCTCGTCTGCCCCCATTGTCAAATTAAGGCAGATGCTAAAACTGTTTTAAACAATCCAACAGAAGTGGCCTGACCTTGCGCTTTTTCGAAATGTCACTTTTACAAAACCTGTAAATACCAGGTTACACCTTTTTTACCACCCCTTTCCAATCAAGAAATTTCGACCAATCAAAAACAAACTGCTATGACCTCAATACAACATTAATGTGATTACCGGAGGGTATGTAAGTAATAAAATTCTATTTTTGTACTCTTTAGAATTGCAACTTTTACCAAAAAAAGAATCACCTTTTCCACCCCTGAATCTAAAATTAAGATAAATATGGAAACAAGCTGCTAAAAACTTAATAAAAACAAAAAATAATTAACACACAGTTTACTGACAAGATGATCAAAAATACATGTTATACAATCTATAATCGGCATTCTTTCAACAATTCACACGTAGATCCCGCAAGCTTATCGGGAAATACACTATATTCATTAGAAATCAATAACAATGTATGGGTTTTGTTGAATTGAGAACAAAACATATCCAATTTTATCTTTATAGTGGCACAAAGCAGACCATTTTATGTACCTAAAGGGACATATTTAATCAACAAACATGTTAGTTTTTATTTTTTTTGAATTTTTGAATTTTTTTTTTATTATAGTTAAATGGACGTTTATTTTATATTTATATGTTGTATCACAAGTGTAAAACTGGGGGAAAAATTTGAAAAAAACAAAGATATATTTTAAGCTTCAATTTTTTTCTGTATATACACTTAGACCACTTAGATTCTTGAATGGGGCGTAAAACACCATTACCTTACTCTACTCCACTCTTTGACGGTCTGTCTCTGATTGTATACCTGCAGTACTTGACCACACATATATATAGCTTCAGTACATGAAAACAAAAATATATGACTTTAGTAAACTGTCAAGAAGTCACCTGACTAGGCCTCAATCTAGTAACTGACCAGCTAGCATATCACAAAAATATTTGGAGCATGTTAATATTGTTACAAGTTCAAATATGACATCATTACTATAAACCTAGAGAATTTTACCAAATTTCTATTTTAGAAATCATATACGGTTTTTAAGGAACAGAAATAGACCAACAAACATGTCAATAAAAACAAACAGATCAGGGATAAAACAAGGTACTGCTCTGCCATTTGCCTATTTAGCAAACTGGTAATAAACAATAAACAACCAACATTCTGCAAGACAACTAGTTATAATTCTAGCCAATTATTTATAATTTCTTGCTCTAAAAATTGAATTTGGCTTATAATTTTGCTTCAAAATATTTGTCAATTTATTATAAGGCAGACAAAAATATAAGATTTTTTTTAACAGAAATGAAAAAAATTCAGTATTACAAACTGTTAATAGTATACTACCGTAATCCTTCTATGTATTCGGACAGATTTTAATAATTTCATTTTCAAGTGTCCGGGAATTTAGAAGAAATTTGAAAATTAAATATCTTGAAAATTGGGGGTGTCCGAATATTTAGAGTGTCCTAAAAATTAGAGACATTTTGGAGCCGATTTTGGGTCCCGGTTCCCTCTCGATATTTTAAGATAATAATAATAATAATATATAATAATAAATCTTTATTTAAAGTCGAAAAATTTAAATAACAAATAACATAAGCTCTAAGGAGCTTTTGTTCGACTATGTTTGTTACCTTTTGTGTTGTTTATATCATTAATTATTGTTTTTTAAAGCATTTGTTGATCAATAATCATGATTCTCTAAGTAATACACATCGAGGTCGCCATTTTGTTTACAAGTAAACAACGTGACTTTTTTCATTAACTCCCAATGTTTGAGGTGCACCAACATGCCGCTTTCTACTTGTAATTGTCTGCAATCAAATTATTATTATACATCGTGTGTTGCATTATTTGTGGATCAAGTTCAGAGAATTTCGTTTTAATCAAATACTCAATATTTTACCATGCGTATGTGTGTACATTTTAAGAAATGACAATGCAAAGATAGAAAAAGTCCCGACTCCCGACTTCTGCAAATAAAAGGTTAAAAATTAAATTATTTCAAATCATATTTCAAACATATTTTAATGTCATTTTTATCTTGGAAAACAGTTTTTTTTCGCGTCTGTCGACTGGAACAATTGCATGGTCGTTTTTGGAATTCCCATAACAAACACTAAATGAGAATAAGTGAAAAACGTCACTTCCTGTTTTCATCAGAAAAAATGTTTTTGATGTTGAACTAGTGTACCGACAAGATTCTGTCTTACACGATTTTCTCGGCAGTGAACATTAATTATAATCAACTTTCACTTTCATAGAAAATTAAAGCACTTATCAGAGGTATGATTTTATTTAGTTTACATAAAAACGTTAATACATTGCACATACCTGTTTCACGTTAGGATGCAATGGCGACAATACACAATGAAATAAACGTGAGAAAGCAACAATTTATACTTAAAATAATTGAAAACAACAAAGTTTCTTCTTGATTTTATTAAATCTTTATTTCAAGCGCTCTGCATAACATGCTGCAACTGAGTTTCAGCAAAAACGTGTCCGGATTTAGAGGTAAAAAATTGCCGTCCGAAATTAGAGGAAATTTAAAAATTAGGGTGTCCGAAAACATAGAGGGTCCGAATACATCGAAGGATTACAGTATTAAATTTAGGTCACAACTATGTTGTTTTTTGTTTCTGAAGATGACTGATACTGTTTGGCTCCTACTTTTCAGGAGCTAGGCTAACCCTGTAAAACCATAAAAAATATACCCCAAGTCATTAAATCTACAAACAAAAAAATATTTTAAAAAACTCTCAATTCCATTCAATATACTGTCATCAAAATGTGCTTTTAATAGATTTTCTAACTTTCAGCACTGTATCAAATTGATTTTAAATAATACCATAATTTCCTTAAATGATTAATTCTTGCAATAAAGCAGAAGTAAACCACGACTTTCAGTCTGTAAAATCCAAAATTATTATTTTTTTGTTGCAACTAATTTTTGTATGATCGATTTGTAACACTAAAGAAAACATGCAAGGTTCAATGTACTCAACATCCACAACCAACGAACACATGTACATCCTATAATTTAATAGTTCACCAAGGGATCATGTCACAGGCTTATCAAAAAATCATCAATTTTTTTTAAAAAATTATAAAAATATTTCATCATTTTGGCATATTAATAGAAAGAAATGACAGGATGAGAAATGGTCTCGAAATTAAATTCCTATTCTGAAAAACCATGGAGAATAATAAAAATACACAAAACAATATATAAAGCTATTTAAATCAAAATGTGATCATTTATTAAGCAATTTTTCAGCCATACTCTAGAAAATCTGCAGACAGTTTGTCTCTATTTAAAAGGTAATTCTGTTCATTAAATTATCCTAGGTATACAATGCAAGCCAGGAAAAAACATATACATGTATATACTGCAGAATTGGTGTTATAAACTGCATATACATTCTGGACTGCAGATTAAAGCGGATTAGACACAGGTTTTTTGTTCACAAACTTAAGGTTTAAATTCACAGAGGATTTTTAACATAAATAAAAAAGTACAAACTGACAGAAAAAAATTAATTAAAAATTACAATAATTTAGACAATCTAAATACAGTAGAACTTCGATGGCTCGAAGTCCAAAGGACTTCGACTAAATATTCGAGCCATCGGGGGGTTCGAGCGATCGAACATCGACATATTGATTGGAGATTCACGTTCTCATGTTTACCGAGCTTCAAAGAATCTTTAAATTTGTTTTACATGTAAATAAACTAAAAGGTCAAATAATGAAAAGTCCGAATTAAAATTCCATTATTTATCACGAAATATTTTTTAAAAAATTCAAAAAGAATAAAATGTCCCAATTAAAAATACAAAATTCATTTCAAATTACATATTGACCTGCAACTGCAAACATGTAATTATAGAAGGAAATTTTTTTTTTAAATCTGACAAATCGGTCAGTTTAAGGATCATAAGATTTTTTTCAAATGGCAAATCCTTGGATGGTGGAAGAAGACTTAAGTTTATGGAGAAACAACCAATTTCTGCAAGCCAACTGTTATACATTCTCAAATTAGGATTTTCCTAATTGGTTACTCAAACCTGAGCTATGTGAGGTGGCAAGATAGATAAGCTAGCATTTTCAGACCACTCCATCACAGAGACATATTATTATTATTATTTTTTTTTTATTTTTTTTTTTGGGAAGGGGGGGGGGGTGGATTGTCCCTATTATACAGTTAGAGCTACTTTACTGTAAATTATAAAAAAAAAAAAAAAAGGAAGAAAAAAAAACTTGGTCAAAGTCTACATGTAAACAATTTAAAGGCCTTAAGCAATAAATACATTCATAGGACTATGAAGGTAGTTTAGACTAATTTGGTAATTGGTATTGGTAACTTTATTTATATTTTATATAAATTTAATGGGACTGCTAGACTATGGGGATATAAGAAGAAAATGAAGATTAAAAACTAACTGTGCATCCCAATAAAGCCAAGCTTGAAGGAAATAAAAAATTAAAGAACTGTCGTTCTCTCATGATGTTGGAAGTCAAAATTGCTACAGAAGGTCTTAATTTCTGTAGCATTTCTGTAGACACATACCCACTTGGTGGATTTTTATGACTAAAGAAATCTGTGGCTTTTCTTTTTTGGTGGCACTGTATATTTATTTTTTCAGTTTTTCCAAACCAGTGTTCATACTAGAACTGAGATAAGACTGGCTGTCAAGGCCCAGTCCTTGAAAAAATTAGGAACATATTTTTTTTAAATGAGGGATAATGTAACTGCATAAATTGTTCTGGCGTTTTTCAAAATTTAGTTTTTGTAATTTGTAAAATAAATGGGAAACTATAGGAGAAACCATCATTTCTGACACTTGGAAAATACATGTATTTAACAGAAGGGCCAAAATTGGCCCACTGACAGTAATTTTAGGGACATATATTTATATTTTGAGGCCTATGTTGCAAGGCCACTTTCTTTGATTGAACAAAATGAACTGCAGGAAAAATATGAAGTTTTTGAGGGGAAAAAAAATTAAATTAAATAAATTAAAGTAATGGTAATAAAAACCGTCTTAAAAAAATGAAAGAAAGAAAACTTCATTAAGTTCTGATTATATAGAAATTCCAAGAAAAAGATAAACTAGTTTGTGTATATCAAACTTACACTAACACTATTATCAGCAACGTTCACGAAGCATAATCCTTTTATCAATTTTATAACCAAAATAACAACACATAAAAAGACTTAATATCAATATAAAAAGCTTAACTGTTCTAAAGTGGTAAGCTCCGACTCGGGAATTGATCACTCAATGGAAGAATTATTCATATCACATGAAAGATATTTTTAATAACACAGAGTCAATAAATTAAATGAATAAAATGAAAAAAAAAAATATATATATATATATATATTGCGAAAATCATCTGATATATTTTACATGTCTTTAATTCTTTAGAAAGATTTTATTTTCCATTTTTTGATTATATAAAGAGCTGAATTTAATCATATCAAAAAAGTCACCGGGCAGGATTTTCACATCAATAGAAGTCAATTCTATAGATCTACAATCTCCTAATATGGTTTTCTCGTGATGTTCTATCTTTAAACAAACTCCGATATTGTTTTATAAGAAAATTTCCGCTAGGTTATTAACTTTTTCCTAAACTAACACATCGTTTTAACATTCAAGATAACATTTCTTGTTGTTTTTATTTCGACTGCAAGTCAAGTTGAAGAACGGAAATGAATTTTTTGTGATTAATTACAACAAATTTTTTTATCAAAGGAAAAAATCTCTTTGTACTTTTGTTTGACTAACTACAATATACATTATGACTATCTTTCCTTAGTGTGTATTAAAAAAAAATCCAGATAATATTTCTCGGACAGAGTAATCAATTTCATACCCCAAACACAAATATACAAGAAAAGATATCATACCCAGATAACGAAAAGATTAATGGGTTCAAGATAATAATATTTTTCTCTCCCTTGTTTCAATCAATCAGCTTTCATCATGGTAAAATCATAATCATTACTGAACTTCATAAAGGCAAGAATTCAGATGGGAAAAATTATCGCAATTTTTTAAAAAATAAACAATAGCTTCCTTTAATTTTGTCTCCTATATTTTGTTTTGCATGAATGGAAATGACATTATCTGAGCAATTTTTAATCTAAAATATAGTTTTGTAAAAATAATTTTTTTTCAAACTCAACCTGACTCAATCTATTACAGGAATTGATATTTTGACTTCACCTCAGGGGGCATAACTCTTTACATTAATACCATGATTTTAATAAAAAGTCAGATCAAGTCAGGCTAAGCCTGGAACTATCATTTACATTTAAGTAAAGTTGAGCAATGGCGTTTTTCACAACCTGATCAGGATTTTGTCTCAGTCTAATACTTTTGAGGGGAGATCAGTTCTTGGAAGATGGACAAAACTAAAATTAGCTAGAACAATGTGGAATACCATATAGCCGAGTATGTTCATGATGTGCAAATTTTGACAGTAGTATTAAAATCGCCAAAATAAAAATTGTGAAAATATTTATGTGCAAGTTGACAAAAAGTTGTATGAGATTGCCAAAATAAATACGCTCAAATTTTCAACTGACCTTTTCTTGTCAAAATTGCCAAAATTTAGCCCCACTTAATTAACCCTCCATATAATGATTGTTTATCACTTCAGTTACATGTCTTTCATATACCAAGAGTATCATTATGAGATGATAAATGAAACCAGAGTACCACAATTTCTTAACTGACCAGAAAATAAAACCAATCAACAAATCTTGGGTGTTTTGGTACAGTAAAGAACAAATTCACTTTTCTAAATGTACATCTAAATGTTTCAAAATATACTTTCCACATTATTTCTGTCACTTTCTTCTGACCCTCACTTTTAAATTTATTATATGAACATGGGCGGTATAAAAGTGGGAAAAAAAATCAATTTTGTGGAAGTTGCAGGTGGAGAATCGGAATAATTTTCTACTGTGTACATACTGTGCGATCATGACATGGACTACAAACTGTCTTTCTCATCTCAGGTTTAACAAGTTCTGCAAATTGTGACCCTGATAAAACCAATCACAATATTTGATGATTAACAGTGAAACAATAGGCCAAATTACTGAGGGCTGCCTACAGGGACACGTATAAGCAGAACATTTCCCCAGGAGGAACAAACTGTCTGGAAAACTGACCGTACTGACTGACAGATAACTCTATTGGAAAATAACACTGGATTTTATGGGCAAATTTTCAAAATGTTTAGGTTGTAACTTTACTGGATGTATACAGTCAAACAATAAAAGTCCTATTATAAAAACATAACCATTGTAATTATAAAGAATAATTGAGTAAAAGACGTTAATGAAATAAGACAAAAACAAAGGAGATACTAGAGCAAAAACATACCATGAATTTGTTTTAAGTATGTCAGCAATTAAATTGTTTTAACCATCTATACTGGTAAACAAATTCACATAAATTCTTTATCCTCATTGTGTGTGTGTGTGTTATCCTCAGTGTGTGTGTGTGTGTGAGAGAGAGAGAGAAAGTCTAGAGAGAGAGAGAGAGAGAGAGAGAGAGAGAGAGAGAGAGAGAGAGGATGTTGATGATGATATTGTTAATTGGAGAGAGAGAGAGAGAGAGAGAGAGAGAGAGAGAGAGAGAGAGAGAGAGAGAGAGAGAGAGAGAGAGAGATGTTGATGATGATATTGTATTTGGAGAGATAGATAGATAAAGAGAGAGAGAGAGAGAGAGAGAGAGAGAGAGAGAGAGAGAGAGAGAGAGAGAGAGAGAGAGAGTGTGTGTGTGTTTTGATAATTCTGTTATCACCACATTATTCTGTTAATTCATTACCCTACAATCACATAACTTTTTTCAGGGTGTTATTATGAAATCTGGTTCAGTGTTGACACAGATACATGTATTTTCAAGTACAAATGGGTAATCACTGGTCAACAAGGTGCACGATAGTTTTTACAGATCACCAGACGGTAATCATATCTATCTGTAATTACTTACCAAACAAACAAGGAATTTCTAGCCTTTACTGAAGAGTTTCACTTCCATATCTTGGCAAAACGAAGATGTAGTTTACAATAATGTCCATTTAATCTTATTTTTCATCGTAATTACTCAGGAAAAAAAAATTAAATTATTTACAGAGTTTGACCTCAATTGATATATTAGTTTCTATTTCTAATATTTTCTATTTGGAAATAGGAACGCCTGTTTGTTGTTGTTGTCATGGCTACATTTTTTTTTATTTCTTTCTATTTCTTACTATCAAATCTTCCTATTAAATAAAAATAAGTTTTAAAAAATTTCTTGTTTCTATTTTCCAAATGATTTAATCCTGTTTTAGAAATGATACGTATATTCATTTATTAAAATTTTCTCAAGCTAGACCCTGTCAGAATGATATCAAAATATGGCAGTGAAAGACACTGTAGTCGGTAAGCCAGGGCCTAAGAAACAACTTGACTGCCCCCCTGTCAACCTGAATTGGATGTCAAAGACAGCATAGCCTAAGACCTTATCTGTCCATTAAAAAAAAAAAAGTTTACATTAATACAATGAACAATCAAAATAAACATTCAAATAGAATTCAAAAACCCTAAAAAAAATTCCAAATTACCAGTGATTTTGATAAGGTTTTTAAAAACTACTTCCACCTTTCAGATAAGGAAAATTTGGACCTTTTTTATGTCACATATTACGCTCAGAATTTTAAAATTCATTGCAAAGATTTTATATTGTGAAAATATCTAACATTTTTTGTCAGTCAGAACAGTTTTGGACAACTGGATTTAACTTAAACTATTTGATTGTGTGTCACTGTTGCCTTTTGGGGAATTTTAGTTGTCAAATTGGGACATTTTAGTCTTATTTCTCAAGGGGAAACTACCTTTATTCGGTAGTAATTTTAGGCAAACCAAACCACTGAAATTACTATTAATCTTAAATCGTTTGGCAAAACAATGAAAATTAAATGAGTATTTATACTTTTAGAATTTTCCATTAAAATTAATAATTACAAATGTTCATGCTGAAAGCTTACTTTTTCCATCACTATTGTAAAAAAATAATACCTTTTACTGCTATTAAAGAATAATAATATTTTTTGAATTTTTGTAATAGAAAAGATTAATTTTAGGAATAAAAAAACCCTCACAACAGGATACCACATTCTCTCATTTCATATTCTATATATCGCGATGATTATATTAATGAGATAAAGCAAATGTTCATCTAAGTTAAGTGTAGACTTATTGGCCGTAAAATGACAGTTATTGATCACAATGTTAGAACAATTAACTGAATTATGGGATACCTTCTACTACCAAAAACAATCTTGCCACCAGAGACATGTTTATTGTAATCCAAAATGCCGTAAGCGTCAATACGTATCAAAAACGTTGCATTTTAAAGTTCGGTTTTCATTTAAGATGTTTCATTTTTTGTTTACTTAGTTCGGTTGATTTTAATATCTCTAGGCAAATGCTCAGGTGCGAATCTGATTGTTTTACTACAGAAACTCCGCATTTCTTTGTTTACCTAATAAACTCGAATATTGAAAGTCAGCTCGGAAATTCCCTCGTGTGCTAAAAGGAATTATAGTTTTCTCACTTCATTTCAAAAAGAGTATAAAGCCTTCAACTGACACTGATCAACTGGTTACAGAAAGCTTATGCTGCTTTATCCCATTGAGTATAAAAGTTGTCATGACTAAGATCTATCAGCGATGTCGGATTTAATTTGACAATTTCCGTAAAACACATTTTCGGAAAATACAAGTTAGGACTAGTAATCGTTAATAATAGATAGAGTATTAAGGGGATCTGACGTCTTTAATTCATAGAGCCATTGGTTAAGACCATAAAGATTAGAATGTTTCCCTCTTTAATTTATCAACGGTCACGTTTTCATAGAAAACCATTTTCCATCTGTCCCTTAGGCAGCAGAAGTTTTTACAAGAAATCTGGAATTAAAATAATCTGTATTCTGTACGATATAATATCTTTAAATTGGAAGGAAGAAGACTGTTTATTGGGTAATTGAATGCAACTTTGTATAGAATTTTGAAAACACTTCTATTGATTTGAGAAAATGCTCTCAGCTGTCGTGTCATTATCTTGTCAAATTTTAGCACAGTTTCTCTATAAAATCTTCTTGTTCTGGAAACATTTTTTTATGTCTTCCAGTTTGTTCAACAGCTTGTAGCTGCATGGTCTTTTTTATAAATTCTGAACTTGATGCAATAAGAATTTTTCTTGTCATCACAAAACAGATCATTAATGTCAATTTATATAAACAATAAATAAAATTAACGCAATATATATATATATATATATATATATATATATATATATATATATATATATATATATATATACAGTAGAACTTCGATGGCTCGAAGTCCAAGGGACTTCGACTAAATATTCGAGCCATCGGGGGGTTCGAGCGATCGAACATCGAGATATGATTGGAGGTTCATGTTCTCATATTTACCGACAGTTAAAGAATCTTTACATGTAAATAAACTAAACGGTCAAATAATGAAAAGTCCGAATTTAAATTCCATTATTTATCACAAAATTAAAAAAAAAAAAAAAAAAAAAAAAAAAGAATAAAATGTCCAAATTAAAAATATAAAATTCATTTCAAATTACATGTTGACCTGCAATCTGCCGTATGATGTTATATGGCTACGGGGTTAGAATATGGCACTTTATTTTAATTTCAACAGGTGATGATACAAAATAAACTTACTTTATTCTTTGTTGCACATGTTATACTTAAAAAAAAAAAAAAAAACAATACAAAACACCGTTTTTACCGGTAGTTTTTATAACAGGAAATAACGATAATACACATTGCTATACATATTCCAAGTGCATGTAAATTACAGAATCCTGAAGTGCAATCGTAAGGCACGAGCGACTGAGGTGTTTTAAAAATAGCGATCAAACATTTCCGCGTGTCGTCATCGGATTAAGAGATGAAAGAAATGAGCATATTGACACGCTCTAAGTAGGTTAATTGATAATTAATTCATTAATTGATTTTAGGTAACTGCCAAGATTAATCATTTCGTTCCACTCTATTACGTTTGATGAAATCTGTAATATGGCTTCAGCTTGTGTTTTGTTTACAATGACTAAGACCACATGTCCTTCTGACACAAACTGTATTCGAGCGAAAGAAGTTGAATTTTCACTAACTTTATACTTTTGAAAATATTTATTGTTCGAGCGAGCGGGGGTATTCGAGTTAACGAAGTTCGAGCCATCGAGGTTTATTTACATAGGATATAAAGAGAAATTGGTCGGGACCAACAGATGACTTCAAGTTATCCGGGGTATTCGAGGCAACGACTTTCGAGCGATCGAAGTTTTACTGTATATATATATATACTGTAAATACCTAACTTATGTCCCCTGATAAATTTGACACCTCACTCAGGGGTTCAAAATTATACTTCACAATGATAGGTCCAGGACACTTTTTACCTTTATTTTTGGTAGGTCCCAAATTAGGATAGGCAGGTCTCAAATCAACAATGGAAGATCCATGTGCACCGAAAAAAAAAACCATATTGATCAACATTCTTTATATTCTTGATTAAACAAATATATCATCTACAACTTACAAACACTACAGCGATACTGTTACCAAAGCAGCAAAGCAGCTGCGCATTATATTTTCATTCTTGGAAATGATCGGACAAAAACAACTTTGACTTATAGGGTCCCGGACCTCGGACCTGGGAAAATTTAAACCCCTGCCTTACTGTCTGCCATGGTATTTCAAAGTCCAATAGCCTATTTATTTAATGTGTTTTTTATTCTTACTGGAGCTGAGTGAAGACAGTCAGTTCGAAGATGGTGAAGGAAACCAGAGTGTCTGGAGAAAATCAGACTAAAAGAAAACCAAGGCTTATTGCATGAGAATTATACAAGTCATTCAATAAATTCAGTATTACAATTTTATTAACACACTCTCTCTCTCTGTTATATATATATATATATATATACACACACACACACACACACACACACACACACACATATATATATATATGCTATCCAAAATGACTTTCAGCAATACAATAACCCCCATTTGTACTTTAAATAGCCTTTCCAATGAACGACAGACAAACTTAACACTAGTAGAATTTAAACAATAACGTTTTAACACATTACACAAATATTACTCAATCTTGACAACTAACTTAATTGAATTCTGATTTTAATTTTCTTAAAGCATTTTCATTTCAACAGATTACTAATAAGTTTGTGTAAAAGCCAAATCTTGTAAAGTCTTTATGTTTGAAGTTTAATAAAATAAAACTGAATCTGCCAGAATGTGTTTGAAGTTAAATAAAATTATGGCAATCAGTACCAGCTGGCTTAAAACATGGCTCATTACTCAGTTAAAATCAAATAAACTTTGTGTTTCTGGGGAGAAAAAGTTTACAAAAAAAAAAAAAAAAAAAAAAAAAAAAAAAACTAAAATCAGAGTTCATGATGGTGAATTTAGGTGGCAAAGTGGTCTCAAGCATGTGTTTATGGATCACAGCACCTCTTACAATCTGTGTTTGAATCCATCTCACTCAGGGCAGATCCTAGTGTGAAAAAGTTTGTCAGTTTGCTTGCCAAAGGTCTGCGGATTTCTCCAGGCACTCTGGTTTCCTCCATCATCCCAGGACTAATTGCCTCAAAATAAGTGAAAGAATCTTGACTGTGGCGTGAAACATCATTACTCCACTGCACTCCACTTCTACTGAAATAATAGACCAGGTATTTGGAATGGTATTCTATGTCCAAGTCATACTAAGATAATTTATTAGCAATGGTAGGGAAAACAGGAGCTTCTGTCCGGAGAAACGGGAGTGTCTGTCAGGAGAATCTCCCCTCGTCTGTGTTAAACAATCAGGCTTTTTTGTAACTTATCTTTTTAAACATAGGTAAGAACCTCCTTTTTCATCCATCAAAAACGAAAGCCTAAAATTGATGGAAAAAAGGAGTGGGTGGGTGAGTGAAATGTGTTTTTCCTTTTACCCCTACAAAATTAAAAATCTAAAAAAACTAAAATAAATAAATAAATAAAAAATGAAATGAAATGAAATGAAATGAAATGAAATGAAATGAAATAAAATAAAATAAAATAAAATAAAAAGATAAATAAATAAATAAATTATAATAATAATATTTAAAAAATTTAATCAGTACACAGTTAAAGATCAAGTGTTTTTTTCTTTTTTTCCCAGGATGTAGGTGGCTTTGCAGCCTTAATACAGGTGATAGACCTAAAAAAAAGAAATCTGCCAGTATGGCTCTTTCAGTTTTGTATAACAAATTTTTATTATGCGGAGGTATGGATTATACCGTTTATAAGAAACTTATATGTTACTTCTGGTTTTTATCGTATATAGGTATTTTGACAGTGCAGGCAGGGTACCCTATGTTTAAATAATGTACATAACATTTATTCATATGTGTGATATCTGTATGTTGGTATGTGCCACTTTAATAAATTATTTTACTACTACTACTACCTAAAACACTGGCCTGGGGATCACAGCACTCCTCACAGCTTACATTTTAATTCCACTTAGACCTAAAACACTGGCCTGGGGATCACAGCACTCCTCACAGCTTACATTTTAATCCCACTTAGACCTATAACACTGGCCTGGGAATCACAGCACTCCTCACAGCTTACATTTTAATCCTACTTAGACCTAAAACACTGGCCTGGGGATCACAGCACTCCTCACAGCTTACATTTTAATCCTACTTAGACCTAAAACACTGGCCTGGGGATCACAGCACTCCTCACAGCTTACATTTTAATCCTACTTAGACCTAAAACACTGGCCTGGGGATCACAGCACTCCTCACAGCTTACATTTTAATCCTACTTAGACCTAAAACACTGGCCTGGGAATCACAGCACTCCTCACAGCTTACATTTTAATCCTACTTAGACCTAAAACACTGGCCTGGGGATCACAGCATTCCTCACAGCTTACATTTTAATCCTACTTAGACCTAAAACACTGGCCTGGGAATCACAGCACTCCTCACAGCTTACATTTTAATCCTACTTAGACCTAAAACACTGGACTGGGAATCACAGCACTCCTCACAGCTTACATTTTAATCCTACTTAGACCTAAAATACTGGCCTGGGGATCACAGCACTCCTAACAGCTTACATTTTAATCCTACTTAGACCTAAAATACTGGCCTGGGGATCACAGCACTCCTCACAGCTTACATTTTAATCCTACTTAGACCTAAAACACTGGCCTGGGGATCACAGCACTCCTCACAGCTTACATTTTAATCCTACTTAGACCTAAAACACTGGCCTGGGGATCACAGCACTCCTCACAGCTTACATTTTAATCCTACTTAGACCTAAAACACTGGCCTGGGAATCACAGCACTCCTCACAGCTTACATTTTAATCCTACTTAGACCTAAAACACTGGCCTGGGAATCACAGCACTCCTCACAGCTTACATTTTAATCCTACTTAGACCTAAAACACTGGCCTGGGGATCACAGCATTCCTCACAGCTTACAATTTAATCCTACTTAGACCTAAAACACTGGCCTGGGAATCACAGCACTCCTCACAGCTTACATTTTAATCCTACTTAGACCTAAAACACTGGACTGGGAATCACAGCACTCCTCACAGCTTACATTTTAATCCTACTTAGACCTAAAATACTGGCCTGGGGATCACAGCACTCCTCACAGCTTACATTTTAATCCTACTTAGACCTAAAACACTGGTTTGGGAATCACAGCACTCCTCACAGCTTACATTTTAATCCTACTTAGACCTAAAATACTGGCCTGGGGATCACAGCACTCCTAACAGCTTACATTTTAATCCTACTTAGACCTAAAATACTGGCCTGGGGATCACAGCACTCCTAACAGCTTACATTTTAATCCTACTTAGACCTAAAACACTGGCCTGGGGATCACAGCACTCCTCACAGCTTACATTTTAATCCTACTTAGACCTAAAACACTGGTTTGGGAATCACAGCACTCCTCACAGCTTACATTTTAATCCTACTTAGACCTAAAACACTGGCCTGGGGATCACAGCACTCCTCACAGCTTACATTTTTATCCTACTTAGACTTAAAACACTGGCCTGGGGATCACAGCAATCCTCACAGCTTACAATTCAATCCTACTTAGACCTAAAACACTGGCCTGGGGATCACAGCACTCCTAACAGCTTACATTTTAATCCTACTTAGACCTAAAACACTGGACTGGGAATCACAGCACTCCTCACAGCTTACATTTTAATCCTACTTAGACCTAAAACACTGGCCTGGGGATCACAGCACTCCTAACAGCTTACATTTTAATCCTACTTAGACCTAAAACACTGGACTGGGAATCACAGCACTCCTCACAGCTTACATTATAATCCTACTTAGACCTAAAACACTGGCCTGGGGATCACAGCACTCCTAACAGCTTACATTTTAATCCTACTTAGACCTAAAATACCGGCCTGGGGATCACAGCACTCCTCACAGCTTACATTTTAATCCTACTTAGACCTAAAACACTGGCTTGGGGATCACAGCACTCCTCACAACTTACATTTTAATCCTACTTAGACCTAAAACACTGGCTTGGGGATCACACCACTCCTCACAGCTTACATTTTAATCCTACTTAGACCTAAAACACTGGCTTGGGGATCACAGCACTCCTCACAGCTTACATTTTAATCCTACTTAGACCTATAACACTGGCTTGGGAATCACAGCACTCCTCACAGCTTACATTTTAATCCTACTTAGACCTAAAACACTGGCCTGGGAATCACAGCACTCCTCACAGCTTACATTTTAATCCTACTTAGACCTAAAACACTGGTTTGGGAATCACAGCACTCCTCACAGCTTACATTTTAATCCTACTTAGACCTATAACACTGGCTTTGGGATCACAGCACTCCTCACAGCTTACATTTTAATCCTACTTAAACCTAAAACACTGGCTTGGGAATCACAGCACTCCTCAAAGCTTACATTTTAATCTTACTTAGACCTAAAACACTGGCCTGGGGATCACAGCACTCCTCACAGCTTACATTTTAATCCTACTTAGACCTAAAACACTAGCTTGGGGATCACAGCACTCCTCACACCTTACATTTTAATCCTACTTAGACCTAAAACACTGGCCTGGGGATCACAGCACTCCTCACAGCTTACATTTTAATCCTACTTAGACCTAAAACACTGGCCTGGGGATCACAGCACTCCTCACAGCTTACATTTTAATCCTACTTAGACCTATAACACTGGCCTGGGGATCACAGCACTCCTCACAGCTTACATTTTAATCCTACTTAGACCTATAACACTGGCCTGGGGATCACAGCACTCCTCACAGCTTACATTTTAATCCTACTTAGACCTATAACACTGGCCTGGGGATCACAGCACTCCTCACAGCTTACATTTTAATCCTACTTAGACCTAAAACACTGGCCTGGGGATCACAGCACTCCTCACAGCTTACATTTTAATCCTACTTAGACCTAAAACACTGGCTTGGGGATCACAGCACTCCTCACAGCTTACATTTTAATCCTACTTAGACCTATAACACTGGCCTGGGGATCACAGCACTCCTCACAGCTTACATTTTAATCCTACTTAGACCTAAAACACTGGCTTGGAGATCACAGCACTCCTCACAGCTTACATTTTAATCCTACTTAGACCTAAAACACTGGCCTGGGGATCACAGCACTCCTCACAGCTTACATTTTAATCCCACTTAGACCTAAAACACTGGCCTGGGGATCACAGCACTCCTCACAGCTTACATTTTAATCCTACTTAGACCTAAAACACTGGCTTGGGGATCACAGCACTCCTCACAGCTTACATTTTAATCCTACTTAGACCTAAAAGACTGGCTTGGGGATCACAGCACTCCTCACAGCTTACATTTTAATCCTACTTAGACCTAAAACACTGGCCTGGGAATCACAGCACTCCTCACAGCTTACATTTTAATCCTACTTAGACCTATAACACTGGCCTGGGGATCACAGCACTCCTCACAGCTTACAATTCAATCCTACTTAGACCTAAAACACTGGCTTGGGGATCACAGCACTCCTCACAGCTTACATTTTAATCCTACTTAGACCTAAAACACTGGCCTGGGGATCACAGCACTCCTCACAGCTTACATTTTAATCCTACTTAGACCTAAAACACTGGCCTGGGAATCACAGCACTCCTCACAGCTTACATTTTAATCCTACTTAGACCTAAAACACTGGCCATGGGATCACAGCACTCCTCACAGCTTACATTTTAATCCTACTTAGACCTAAAACACTGGCCTGGGGATCACAGCACTCCTCACAGCTGACATTTTAATCCTACTTAGACCTAAAACACTGGCCTGGGGATCACAGCACTCCTCACAGCTTACATTTTAATCCTACTTAGACCTAAAACACTGGCCTGGGGATCACAGCACTCCTCACAGCTTACATTTTAATCCTACTTAGACCTAAAACACTGGCCTGGGGATCACAGCACTCCTCACAGCTTACATTTTAATCCTACTTAGACCTAAAACACTGGCCTGGGGATCAAAGCACTCCTCACAGCTGACATTTTAATCCTACTTAGACCTAAAACACTGGCCTGGGGATCACAGCACTCCTCACAGCTTACATTTTAATCCTACTTAGACCTAAAACACTGGCCTGGGGATCACAGCACTCCTCACAGCTTACATTTTAATCCTACTTAGACCTAAAACACTGGCCTGGGGATCACAGCACTCCTCACAGCTTACATTTTAATCCTACTTAGACCTAAAACACTGGCCTGGGGATCACAGCACTCCTCACAGCTTACATTTTAATCCTACTTAGACCTAAAACACTGGCCTGGGGATCACAGCACTCCTCACAGCTTACATTTTAAACCTACTTAGACCTAAAACACTGGCCTGGGGATCACAGCACTCCTCACAGCTTACATTTTAATCCTACTTAGACCTAAAACAATGGCCTGGGGATCACAGCAATCCTCACAGCTTACATTTTAATCCTACTTAGACCTAAAACACTGGCCTGGGGATCACAGCACTCCTCACAGCTTACTTTTAATCCTACTTAGACCTAAAACACTGGCTTGGGGATCACAGCACTCCTCACAGCTTACATTTTAATCCTACTTAGACCTAAAACACTGGCCTGGGGATCACAGCACTCCTCACAGCTTACATTTTAAACCTACTTAGACCAAAAACACTGGCCTGGGGATCACAGCAATCCTCACAGCTTACATTTTAATCCTACTTAGACCTAAAACACTGGCCTGGGGATCACAGCACTCCTCACAGGTTACATTTTAATCTTACTTAGACCTAAAACACTGGCCTGGGGATCACAGCAATCCTCACAGCTTACAATTCAATCCTACTTAGACCTAAAACACTGGCCTGGGGATCACAGCACTCCTCACAGCTTACATTTTAAACCTACTTAGACCTAAAACACTGGCCTGGGAATCACAGCACTCCTCAAAGCTTACATTTTTATCCTACTTAGACCTAAAACACTGGCCTGGGGATAACAGCACTCCTCACAGCTTACATTTTAATCCTACTTAGACCTAAAACACTGGCCTGGGGATCACAGCACTCCTCACAGCTTACATTTTAATCCTACTTAGACCTAAAACACTGGCCTGGGGATCACAGCACTCCTCACAGCTTACATTTTAATCCTACTTAGACCTAAAACACTGGCCTGGGGATCACAGCACTCCTCACAGCTTACATTTTAATCCTACTTAGACCTAAAACACTGGCCTGGGGATCACAGCACTCCTCACAGCTTACATTTTAAACCTACTTAGACCTAAAACACTGGCCTGGGGATCACAGCACTCCTCACAGCTTACATTTTAATCCTACTTAGACCTAAAACAATGGCCTGGGGATCACAGCAATCCTCACAGCTTACATTTTAATCCTACTTAGACCTAAAACACTGGCCTGGGGATCACAGCACTCCTCACAGCTTACTTTTAATCCTACTTAGACCTAAAACACTGGCTTGGGGATCACAGCACTCCTCACAGCTTACATTTTAATCCTACTTAGACCTAAAACACTGGCCTGGGGATCACAGCACTCCTCACAGCTTACATTTTAAACCTACTTAGACCAAAAACACTGGCCTGGGGATCACAGCAATCCTCACAGCTTACATTTTAATCCTACTTAGACCTAAAACACTGGCCTGGGGATCACAGCACTCCTCACAGGTTACATTTTAATCTTACTTAGACCTAAAACACTGGCCTGGGGATCACAGCAATCCTCACAGCTTACAATTCAATCCTACTTAGACCTAAAACACTGGCCTGGGGATCACAGCACTCCTCACAGCTTACATTTTAAACCTACTTAGACCTAAAACACTGGCCTGGGAATCACAGCACTCCTCAAAGCTTACATTTTTATCCTACTTAGACCTAAAACACTGGCCTGGGGATAACAGCACTCCTCACAGCTTACATTTTAATCCTACTTAGACCTAAAACACTGGCCTGGGGATCACAGCACTCCTCACAGCTTACATTTTAATCCTACTTAGACCTATAACACTGGCCTGGGGATCACAGCACTCCTCACAGCTTACATTTTAATCCTACTTAGACCTAAAACACTGGCTTGGGAATCAAAGCACTCCTCACAGCTTACATTTTAATCCTACTTAGACCTAAAACACTGGCTTTGGGATCACAGCACTCCTCACAGCTTACATTTTAATCCTACTTAGACCTTAAACACTGGCCTGGGAATCACAGCACTCCTCACAGCTTACATTTTAATCCTACTTAGACCTAAAACACTGGCCTGGGGATCACAGCACTCCTCACAGCTTACATTTTAAACCTACTTAGACCTAAAACACTGGCCTGGGGATCACAGCACTCCTCACAGCTTACATTTTAATCCTACTTAGACCTATAACACTGGCCTGGGGATCACAGCACTCCTCACAGCTTACATTTTAATCCTACTTAGACCTAAAACACTGGCTTTGGGATCACAGCACTCCTCACAGCTTACATTTTAATCCTACTTAGACCTATAACACTGGCCTGGGGATCACAGCACTCCTCACAGCTTACATTTTAATTCTACTTAGACCGATAACACTGGCTTGGGGATCACAGCACTCCTCACAGCTTACATTTTAATCCTACTTAGACCTATAACACTGGCTTGGGGATCACAGCACTCCTCACAGCTTACATTTTAATCCTACTTAGACCTAAAACACTGGCCTGGGGATCACAGCACTCCTCACAGCTTACATTTTAATCCTACTTAGACCTAAAACACTGGCCTGGGGATCACAGCACTCCTCACAGCTTACATTTTAATCCTACTTAGACCTAAAACACTGGCTTTGGGATCACAGCACTCCTCAAAGCTTACATTTTAATCCTACTTAGACCTATAACACTGGCTTGGGGATCACAGCACTCCTCACAGCTTACATTTTAATCCTATTTAGACCTATAACACTGGCCTGGGGATCACAGCACTCCTCACAGCTTACATTTTAATCCTACTTAGACCTATAACACTGGACTGGGGATCACAGCACTCCTCAGAGCTTACATTTTAATCCTACTTAGACCTAAAACACTGGCTTTGGGATCACAGCACTCCTCACAGCTTACATTTTAATCCTACTTAGACCTATAACACTGGCTTGGGGATCACAGCACTCCTCACAGCTTACATTTTAATCCTACTTAGACCTATAACACTGGCCTGGGGATCACAGCACTCCTCACAGCTTACATTTTAATCATACTTAGACCTAAAACACTGGCCTGGGGATCACAGCACTCCTCACAGCTTACATTTTAATCCTACTTAGACCTAAAACACTGGCCTGGGGATCACAGCACTCCTCACAGCTTACATTTTAATCCTACTTAGACCTAAAACACTGGCCTGGGGATCACAGCACTCCTCACAGCTTACATTTTAATCCTACTTAGACCTATAACACTGGCTTGGGGATCACAGCACTCCTCACAGCTTACATTTTAATCCTACTTAGACCTATAACACTGGCCTGGGGATCACAGCACTCCTCACAGCTTACATTTTAATCCTACTTAGACCTAAAACACTGGCTTGGGGATCACAGCACTCCTCACAGCTTACATTTTAATCCTACTTAGACCTAAAACACTGGCTTGGGGATCACAGCACTCCTCACAGCTTACATTTTAATCCTACTTAGACCTAAAACACTGGCTTGGGGATCACAGCACTCCTCACAGCTTACATTTTAATCCTACTTAGACCTAAAACACTGGCCTTGGGATCACAGCACTCCTCACAGCTTACATTTTAATCCTACTTAGACCTAAAACACTGGCTTTGGGATCCCAGCACTCCTCACAGCTTACATTTTAATCCTACTTAGACCTATAACACTGGCTTGGGGATCACAGCACTCCTCACAGCTTACATTTTAATTCCACTTAGACCTATAACACTGGCCTGGGGATCACAGCACTCCTCACAGCTTACATTTTAATCCTACTTAGACCTAAAACACTGGCTTGGGGATCACAGCACTCCTCACAGCTTACATTTTAATCCTACTTAGACCTATAACACTGGCTTGGGGATCACAGCACTCCTCACAGCTTACATTTTAATCCTACTTAGACCTAAAACACTGGCCTGGGAATCACAGCAATCCTCACAGCTTACATTTTAATCCTACTTAGACCTAAAACACTGGCCTGGGGATCACAGCACTCCTCACAGCTTACATTTTAATCCTACTTAGACCTAAAACACTGGCCTGGGAATCACAGCACTCCTCAAAGCTTACATTTTAATCCTACTTAGACCTATAACACTGGCTTTGGGATCACAGCACTCCTCACAGCTTACATTTTAATCCTACTTAGACCTAAAACACTGGCCTGGGGATCACAGCAATCCTCACAGCTTACATTTTAATCCTACTTAGACCTAAAACACTGGCCTGGGAATCACAGCACTCCTCACAGCTTACTTTTAATCCTACTTAGACCTAAAACACTGGCCTGGGAATCACAGCACTCCTCACAGCTTACATTTTAATCCTACTTAGACCTAAAACACTGGCCTGGGAATCACCGCACTCCTCACAGCTTACATTTTAATCCTACTTAGACCTAAAACACTGGCCTGGGAATCACAGCACTCCTCACAGCTTACTTTTAATCCTACTTAGACCTAAAACACTGGCCTGGGGATCACAGCACTCCTCACAGCTTACATTTTAATCCTACTTAGACCTAAAACACTGGCTTGGGGATCACAGCACTCCTCACAGCTTACATTTTAATCCTACTTAGACCTAAAACACTGGCCTGGGGATCACAGCACTCCTCACAGCTTACATTTTAAACCTACTTAGACCTAAAACAATGGCCTGGGGATCACAGCACTCCTCACAGCTTACATTTTAATCCTACTTAGACCTAAAACACTGGCCTGGGGATCACAGCACTCCTCACAGCTTACATTTTAATCCTACTTAGACCTAAAACACTGGCTTGGGGATCACAGCACTCCTCACAGATTACATTTTAATCCTACTTAGACCTAAAACACTGGCCTGGGGATCACAGCACTCCTCACAGCTTACATTTCAATCCTACTTAGACCTAAAACACTGGACTGGGGATCACAGCACTCCTCACAGCTTACATTTTAATCCTACTTAGACCTAAAACACTGGCTTGGGGATCACAGCACTCCTCACAGCTTACATTTTAAACCTACTTAGACCTAAAACACTGGCCTGGGGATCACAGCACTCCTCACAGCTTACATTTTAATCCTACTTAGACCTAAAACACTGGCCTGGGGATCACAGCACTCCTCAAAGCTTACATTTTAATCCTACTTAGACCTAAAACACTGGCCTGGGGATCACAGCACTCCTCAAAGCTTACATTTTAATCCTACTTAGACCTAAAACACTGGCCTGGGGATCACAGCACTCCTCACAGCTTACATTTTAAACCTACTTAGACCTAAAACACTGGCCTGGGAATCACAGCACTCCTCACAGCTTACTTTTAATCCTACTTAGACCTAAAACACTGGCCTGGGGATCACAGCACTCCTCACAGCTTACATTTTAATCCTACTTAGACAGATCCTAGTGTCAGCAATTTTTTTTCCAGGAACTCTACTTTCCTCTACCATTTCCATCCATAAGTATAAGTGAAATACTTTTGACTAAGACATACACTATCATTACACCATAAAACTTTACTCAATACATACAATTAAAACAAAACCAACAAGCATGCATTTTTTTTCTTCAACGACATTACAAGTTTCTGATCAACGACATTCCTTGAAAAACAAATTAGGATTTTTTTTACTGCAATGAGTTATAATTACCAGAACAGATTCTGACTTAGTAATCCAGATCTCAATCATTCATCCCAAGTCACAGATAAATTTTCTAAGCTTCTTTCATAGAAAATGATTAAAAGTTCTTTCTTAATCAGAAATCGGCTTAATTTCTTAAGAATGTTCTTAGGTAGAGTTTAATTAGAAAAAGAAGGCCTTCAAGACAACTTTTTATGTTTTCTGTAATATGGGAGACAGCACTGTAATTAGGGGTCAGAAATTGGCACCACTCCCAAGTTTCAAGACACAAATATTATGATGAATTCACCTTACTTAAATAAATTGTACTTTTGTATATTTTTATTATGTATTTTAACAATTTAATTTCAATTTTGTGAATTCTGAAAAATGCCAAATTAAATCAAACAGCAATATATGTATACCAACAGATACCTGGCCATATTGAATGGTACATTTTATAAAACATTGTCCCTTAAACCAAATTAATACCTGGGTACTAATGCTTATATGATACTGATCCTAAAATGTTAGGTACAATAGCTCTTTTGTCAGTGACCAATATAGAAGGGGCCCCTTGTGCCCTTAGACCCTTGTCCCACGAAATAAAAATATTGTGCCGAAATTACCATAAAAACTTAAAGGCAAACAGGCTATTTTTCACATTAAACAGCCAAATTAAATATTTTTATGCAAATCTCAATCCAAACCACATGATTTTTTCACAAGAATTTCATGTGAAATTAACAAGGATTTCATGTAAAATTCACAAGAATTTCATGTGAAATATACAAGAATTTCATGTGAAATATACAAGAATTTCATGTGAAATTTACAAGGATTTCATGTGAAATATACAAGAATTTCATGTAAAATTCACAAGAATTTCATGTAAAACTCACAAGAATTTCATGTGAAATATACAATAATTTCATGTAAAAATCACTACCTAGCCTACATGTACAACTTTCATTAAAAAGTTGTATTCAGTATTACAAACTAAAACAAGGATCTTTCCTAATAAAACAGATACATGTAGCTGTATGTCATAATGTTGACCCCACTATGGAAAATAAGACCCCACATTTTTTAAGGCTAGGTTCAGAATAGCATCCAATAACCTCTGAAATGCTTTTTGCAATTCATACCAGTGAGCAATAATAATAATAATAATAATAATAATAATAATAATAATAATAATAATAATAATAATAATGTAATAATAATAATAATAATAATACAATCATATAATAATAATAATAATAATTTTAAAAAGGCACTGAAAATTGCCCGAATGGTCAGTAGCTTTCTAAGTCTTTGGTATGAATAAAATTTATATACTGAATATTTAAAAAGAAAATGTCAAAATGCAACAATATTACATTGGACATGTAGGTATTTGATTATAGTAGTATATCTAATAATACACTCAATAGATAGTCTTGAATTAATTATTCATTGCTGAATCATTCTGGATACATAGAAGTAAAACATCGATACATGACTACACACACCTACCAACATCTATAACCCTCAGCATCTAATGAGAGAATGCACTAATTATCGAACAAATAAATTGTGCAAATGCCAATTAATTTCAATAATTTAATTAACACTTTATGCATACACTTAGCAGCATACATATCTGATGTATCTACAATCTAACCACAAAGATCGGATCAGTAACCCCCTACCACCAACAACCAAAACATCTTCTGGTTACCAGGCAAAGGGATAGCCCTGTCAATGGTCAATTTTGCTAACTGCTAATTTTTTTAAAAATTATTTATTTCTATTTATTTAATTTGTATTTATTTATTTTTTATTTTCATACATTTATTTTTTTAAAAATTGCTTTTAGCTTTTTTTTTTGCTCTGAAAATTTTCATAAATTTCATTGAGTAAGACAAAATTTATAAAAACTTTTAACACAAGAATGGAAAAATTAAACATTCTATTTTGAAAAGTAAATCCTTGTTATATGATACAAATACTAAAAAGAATAATAAAACAAAATAAAAAATTAAATAAATAAATAATTAAAATAAATAATAAATATAATAAATAAATAATTAAAATAATAAATAAATAAATAATAGATAGATAAATAAATAAATAATAGAGATAAATAGATAGATAGATAAATAAATAAATAAATAAATAAAAATAAATAAATAAATAAATAAATAAATAAATAAATCAATCAATCAATCAAATAATAATAATAAAATCTTTACAGCAGGTAGAAAAAAAACTACATTTTGTTTTGTCAATTTTGGAGTCTTATATGGTTTCTTTGACATAGAAATTGGCTTCCTAATTCTCAAGTTGTTTTTTCTTCAGCTTTTAAACCTCTTGAGCAATGGCTTACCATACATTATTGTAAAATTGTTACATTATTTCAAAATTTATCATGAAAAAATCTACTAGAAATGATCCTGCATCCTCCTGATATTTTGAATCAAGGTTATTAATTAAATTTGTTTTTCTGTTAAGAATCTCTGAAGAACAAGGCATGTGACATGTGTACTACCTTATTAAATTGATTTCAATCTAATGACGACCCTTGTGACTTTAATGAACAAAACACTAGTAGCATATAAAAGTCTGAGCAAATAAATTTAAAATATCTTCAATATATAACTGAAAAAAGAAAAAGAAAAAATTCTAAAACTCCTTTTTTTTAGATTAAAAAATATTTTTTTTTTTTAAATTTTTTAAATTTAAAAATAAAGTTAATTTTTAAAACTGCAAGAGAAAAACATTCTTAAACTGGTAAAAATCTTTAAAAAGAAATTCTTAATTGAAATTTAAATATATCATATAAAAATCCTCCATGTCAATTTAAAGCAAATAATGAAAGACAAAGAAGATCTAACATTAAATACAGTATAACCTGTTATAGTGGCCACCTCTACAAAGAGACCACCTGTCTAACAAGACCAATATAAGATCCTTCTTCTTAACATATAACTAACAAATAACCTCTGTATAAAGACCATATTTCTTAAGTTGTTGTTGTTGTAATTGTTGTTGTAATGTTGTTTAATGCTACAACAGCATTCTTTCAGCTATTTGAGATGAGAACAAGGTTACTTATCCTCATATATTAATCTAAGAACAATTTGTTGTTTATTTGAGATGAGAAAGTGTTTTTAATGATCTGTATTGGAGAAGTGCACTCTTAGGGCGGCTTTGGTAAGTTGCCAGCTCACCAAATCAGTAATACAGCAGACAAGCATACCATTCCCCCATTCTATTATCCTTGTACTGGGTGGACCAGTCAATAATCTGTCTCCCTCAAGCCATTGAGAAATTTAAAGCAGATTCAAATTTCAGTCTTATGTATGACATAGCCAGAGTCATTTTAAGTCTGAAAGGTAGCCTTAATATACATGTTAGTTAAGATAATTAAATTATATTAGAGTGATCATTTAGTTCTGAAATGATAGAGGAAACTGGAGTTCCAAAAGAAAACTAACAACCATCCTCAGAGGTTAATGGCTTGGAAAGAGTCCTCAAAAATATTTGCAACATTGAAATCTTAAGTTGCATGATACCAACATGTAGTCAAAACGTCCATTACAACACATCTTATAATTACATTTGTACATTTCAAAATATTCTTATTCTCTCGAAGAAATGATATTTTTATTCTCTGGAAGAAATGATTAAGATCACCAAGACATATTTTTCAATTAATACAACTTATCAATGATTCATGATAAATGGTGTCGTTAATCAATCTCACAAACGAGGTGAAATTGAACCTCTTTGATGTATAAAAAGTGAACAAAATCATCACTGATTAAAACGAACCACAATGTTATCAAAAACATGATTTGTGTGAAATGAACACGATTTTGTCACATCATTGTTTTAGACAAAGAATAGACAGAAAATGATAAAAAAAAGATAAGATCACAAAATAAGGCCTGAATTTGCTCACCTGGAAAGTATAAATTTAACCTGTAGTTCTTTGGTGGTTTTTTCAGTTTATTTTAGAAATAAAATTAAAATTATCAATAGTTTTTATCAGATTGTAAAGTATAAAGGGCAATCTCAAAAGCATCAAAGGAAATTTTGAGTGAGTCATTTATACTTTGCAAGTCCATGGGGCAACGTTTCTTATATTTACTTTTAAAACTCAACTGTAGTATTTTGTTTCATGGTTTATACGATACCCATCCCGATCCAAATCACATTATCTTGAAACCAGGCCCCAGTTTCACAATCATCCACTCAATTGAGTGTAAACTCAACTCAAATATTCCAATTTTTCTCTCATCAATATTTTTAAAATTGTAAGTTTTAAGAGACAATGTTTTGTTTTGCTCAACATACCTATACTTAACAATTTACATATAACATTAGATACTCAATTTTAACTGTGTAATGTCTTAAAAGTTGACATTGAAATATTCTCTTATTTGAGTTGAGTGTACACTCAGTTGAAGGAATGATTGTGAAACTGGGGCCTGGTAAGCAAATAAACAAATTGATACCCTGTCTCCTGAATTGTAAGCATCAAGTGAGAAAACAGCATTTAGAATTTTAAAGCCTAATCTATGACCTAGCTAGGGTTTGATCATAAAAGCTAACTTGCAACAACTTCTAAACTTTCTCACATCAGATCTCCCTGAATTGGACCTGAACATGGAAGTGAGAGGCCCTGTGATGTGTAAGCTGGTGATTAAGGAATGATTAATGCTACTTTAAAATATTTGTCCCACATGTATATACATAAGATCAAAAACTACCATAAGAAATGCTAGCATCAATAGGATTTGCCAATTTATATGATCTGCAAAATTTGTGCAAAATATTAAGGATAATGCATTTTTTGCAAATTCTTGAACATTTAAATTCTTTCGGAAAATAACAGTTCATTTTCTTTCATATCAAAGTAGAATTACAGCACTGCGTAAAGAAATTTTGTCAGTGTGTATTATTTTCTACCTTGTACTAGCCCATACTTATGTTGACTTTTTGTTTAGATACCATGTCACTGAGTCAGTATGCTGCAGACAAGCTTACAATCTGTCCAATGAAATGGGAATTTTCCTTGTTTGCAATTGGTTGGCTCAGTGCCAGTATAAGGTTCTAGGTATCTATCTGCTATATTGCTGGTGTGTGAATTTGCACTAAAATGGTCACCCAGCATTGCACAAAATCCTGTGCAATGTTGCATAAATTTGTGTTTATTTTAATCTATCAAATAAATAAGAAAATTTAATTGGCATAGAATAATTGAAAAATAAAAACAAATTTTTTCTTTGTAAGATCAAATTTGATGTAAACAGAAATATGCTAGCCATCACATTTCAGTTCCCAGGGCACCATTATATAAGCAATACACTATTAATATATGTCCATTCTTTTCAATGAAAGGAGGTCATGGGTTCAAATCCTTCTAGGTCATATATTTGAGATACTGCTTTCTTGTTTTGGCATTAAAGAGTATTATCAACTGGTTGCCCCACCGTTATGATACTGCAACTGGAAAAGGTACCCTTGTCTGTGGCATACTGACTCTGTGAGCCAGCACATTAAAGTTACTCTGAGTGTGCACCAGTATAGGATACAACTAGACCATATACCAGTAACATACTTGTATTCTTTCATATCTTCTTCATACAAGAGTTTGTTCTTAATTAATCTTTAGAATTTCATAAACTAATTGTCAACATAAATAGCTGAAAAATTACCGATGCAAAGTTAAACAAAATCACAACCAACGAACCAACAAACTAACAAACCAAACAAACCATTTTTTGTGTTTCAACTGTAACACATACAAGTACTTAATAACAAGAGGCCCATGGGCCTTAACGCTCACCTGAAGATATGTCCAATATTGTTTGCAAAGTGCAATAGACAATATATTAAGTACAGAAACTTTAAAAGATAATCAATAATTTTAGTATTCCTATGTTGATATGACCTTGACCTTTGAACATATAACCTTAAACCATATATCAAAATGATTGTCATATTAATACCTACAGTATTCTAATATGCATGTCTATACAAAAAGTTAACAGTTTTAAGATAATTAGCAATTTAAGTCTTTTTTACACCTGTGACCTTGACCTTTCAACATATGACCTTAAACCATATATCAAAATAATCGTCATGTCAATACCTACAATATTCTAATATACATGCCAATGCAAAAAGTTAATAGTTTTCAAGATATAGAAACAAATATATAATTTTCAGCAATTTCCCCACTCAGTGCCTTACAATTTCCCCATTTTAAGCCCCATGGATACTTTTTGTGCAAATCTGAAAATAAATGACCTAAGGATGTTATAAATGAAATAACTAAGGTATATCTCTTGTAGATTCAGAGGAAAAGATTTTTAAAGTTTTTCACTATTTCCCCCCTGATGGGGCCCCAAGGGGACATAACTCCTTCATTTGTGCAAATCTGAAAGGGCTTCACCCAGGCATGATGGTTACCAAGTTTCATTAAATTTGGCCCAGTGGTTTTGGAGGAGGAGATTAAAATGTAAAAAGTTTATGCACGACGCACGGCGGACGACGCACAACGAAGATGGATAGCAATAGGTCATCTGAGCGTTTAGCTCAGGTTAGCTAAAAAACAAATTCTAATTAAGTGTCTTTGGTGATTCCCAATCCCTCAGCCCTTATTGACCCAACATCTTTTAATCAAAATTTACTAAAACATTTATCAAAGTAAATGTAATTAACCCCTGCCCAATAAATATAAAATCCTGATTGGTCGTATCAAATTTATCAATTCATTTATCTATCTGGATTCCTGGTACAGGAATTTAATTTGAGTCCCATCAGACGGACGTCTATTTCGATGTAAACATTCATAAATAATTCCTTCTGTAATCAAGGAAAATAACCATACAATAAAGAGAGAAAAAAATAAAACTTATTATGAATTCAATGAACCCTCAAAAGTAAAACATTGACATAAAACAACTTTTTTTAACCGACAATAAAATTTTTCTTTTAATGCGAACCATCTGTCACTGTGTCTCACAGGTAATTATAACATGAACATAAACTCTTAATAGACATTACATAACATATATGGTCCATCCTGACCCTGGGGTCAAAATATTCACTTGACCTGCTGGTCACTGACTAGTCTTTTTTAAGTGTAAATTTACAGGCATGAGTAGTTTTTTAAAATTAAATTGGTCAAAAACAAAAAAAGTAGTGCTTCTTTCTAAATGCAGAGTGCAAAAGAACAGTCACTACTAATTTTCAAATCTTGGTCAGACCCTGCCTGAGTTCGAACCCAGACCTCCTACATACAAAACGAGCACTCAACTAACTGAGCTACCACAGTGGTATACAATGAGTCATGCGGTAAGAAAATGAATCTTTTGGCATCCATTTTATTTTTAAAAAAACTTTAAATTTCAGAAACATTTGTCTGGTCCATGTGAATAGCAGCTAAATAATTTGAGTGTTTAAGAGAAAAATCTACTAATCTTGAATCCCAGCTCGTACCCTTAAATTCTTTCAGCCCTGTGATTGTTTTCTTTACACAGGACTTTTTTTCACTAATTTTGTGATAATCAATATGACAATGCCTATCTGCCACTTCATGCCTAAACAGGTAGCAGAATATCACAAGGTTAAACAATATCATTAGTCCAAGGGCTTGGATGCCCAGATTTCTTTTTTTAAAAAACTATTATCCTGCAACTGATTCATTCTCTTAGTAAAATGCTTTGAGAGTTTACTAATTTTCAAAAATAGATAGGAAGTGTAGAAAATTCACTAATTCTGGGTGAATTCTTATTTTCAAAGTTTCAATAATCCTTTGAAATGACACATCATCTTTCCAGTATGCATAAGTGCTTCTATAACTTGCAAACTTTTCAAATGAAAATTCAGTTAATATATAACTTGTACAAAGTTTGGTATTTTTTCACATTTTTAAGCTTAATCTAACTGGAGTTACATGAAGGTGTGCAAATGTATCTTTTAAACAAAGGAAACTAAAACATTCAACACTTACATTGGACGGCCAAATTCATCTTTGTCCACAGCTGATTCAGACACGCCTTCTTTGGTCATCAACATAGTTCTGAACATGGACACTTTTCTCTCTATGTCTTCTTCTGAATATCTATAAAAAAATAAATAACTTGTTACATTGTTATACATATCACATGTACTAAAGTGGAACTTGTCATAATTCAATTAAATGCAACTTGTCTTAACTGAATCAAGTGCAACCCATTTTAACTAAATCAAATACAACCTGAGTTTAGTGCAACCTGTCTAAAATGAATCAAGTGTAACATGCCTTAAATGAAGCAAGTGTAACCTGTCTTAAATGAATCAAGTGTAACCTGTCTAAAATGAATCAAGTGTACCCTGTCTTAAATGAATCAAGTGTAAACTGTCTTAAATGAATCAAGTGTAACCTGTTTTAAATGAATCAAGTGTAACCTGTCTTAAATGAATCAAGTGTAACCTGTTTTAAATGAATCAAGTGTACCCTGTCTTAAATGAATCAAGTGTAAACTGTCTTAAATGAATCAAGTGTAACCTGTTTTAAATGAATCAAGTGTAACCTGTCTTAAATGAATCAAGTGTAACCTGTTTTAAATGAATCAAGTGTAACCTGTCTTAAATGAATCAAGTGTAACCTGTTTTAAATGAATCAAGTGTAACCTGTCTTAAATGAATCAAGTGTAACCTGTTTTAAATGAATCAAGTGTAACCTGTCTTAAATGAATCAAGTTCAACATGTCTTAACTAAATTAAGTGCAACCTGGCTTAAATGAATCAAGTGCAACCTGTCTTAAATGAATCAAGTGCAACCTGTCTTAAATGAATCAAGTGCAACCTGTCTTAAATGAATCTAATGCAACCTGTCTTAACTAAATTAAGTGCAACTTGCACTATATCAATATGACATATCACGTCAGTGAATTTATCATGGGAGTTTTCTTTGGCTTTTGTTAAAAAATAAACATGCCCTGTCTACATGTATTTAAAAAAAAAAAACTTTTTATTTTCCTAGTCTATCACTGTACAGGAATATTTAGTGGTTAAATTGGAAACTTTAAGTAATTTTTTCCAAGGGAAGACAACTTATACTTGGTAGCAATTTAATGCATACAAAATCACCATTTGCGATAAACTAAAAAGAAAACACTGTCCCAAAGCAAAAGGCTTGTAAAGGTAATTGTTTTAGTAGTATGAATTGACTGTAGGTACAAGAATAGCATTAAGGTGGGACAAAGTAACTGATTAAGATAAAGTTGAGAGATGAGTAATCGTATAATATATGCCCCAGGCAAGAATTTATATCCAGATAGTCAGTTCTAGGATGTCGGAGAAATCTGGAGTACCTGGAGAAAACCATCAACTTTTGACAAGTGAACTGACAAACCTTTTCAATAAATTATCTGACCGAGTGGGATTTGAACCTAGGCAGTGAAAGGCACTACGGTCTATAAGGACACATTATAGACAATATAAAAACACTTTCTCAAGAACATGGTTTGGTTTCAGCTTTAGCCCAAACCCTTAACACATCAATATGCATTAAAACAAACAATAATACTTATATGTCATCTGTAGAATAAGTCAATAATGATTTGCACAAGAAATGCATGGAAAAGTTGTTTCATGACAAGTTTTTTCTAGAACCTGAAGCCGTCTATTAGCTGCAAAGACATTGTAATTTCTTTAGTTCAACCTCATTAGGTTCTGATTTCATAAAAAATGAAATTTAATACTTCTGGTAAACATTACATGACCAGATTATTAGAAGTCCTTTCTTTCTTTAAAAAAAATGGGATGGGTAGGGTAGAACATACATATATAATTCTTCCCATATCTCTTAAAAAAGAAAAAGAACCAAACCATATGATTTTTAAATTGAATTTTTAAAATATGAAGAAAAAAAGAAAGAAATTGAAAAAGGTACTAACATATGGCAAGTAAAAACTGACATTTTAATGAATCCTATAAAATCATTTCTATTTAACAATGAAAAATTTTGGTATTTCTATCATCTTAAACATTCAAAAATCCATTTACAAAATGAATTCTATTAAAATGAAGTTCATGAGTTTTGTGTGATTTGTAAAAATCTGAAATCTACTGTAAGAAGTTTTTCGTGTTTTGTAAAATTTCAATTTCATGTATTCTTGACATCAAAATCAATTCGATCAAATGTTTATTTCCTTCTGTAGCATGAAAAGTGAAATCTGACATATTCAAATGCTTGTATGTCACAATAACAAAACAAAAACCAATTGCTTTAAATAAATGATATGAGAAAGTGGTAAATTTTCACTTGACAAGATTTGTATGAAAATGTCAATGACAGGCACGGCTGATGAGTTATATGTGATTTGCTTTCAAAGTTTGTAGGGCAGGACCTCACAAGATTTTCAAATTTTCCTTATTTTCCTTTTCTTTTAACCATTTGACCACACTGGACCTGAAAGGAGCGGATTCTCAATTAGCCTTTAGGAATAGATTCAAAACAAAGATATCAAGCACATGCTAAAGACTTCTTTGTCATCTGTAGAATAAGCCAGTTGCTGCTACTACAGGGGATGCATACAACAAGATGCAACTAAAAACAGCCTAAGCAAAATAAAATTAAATCTGTATGCATCAAGCTAACAGGTCTAGACCACATGCCTGTCCATCAACCTGATAAATTAAATATCATCAAATACAGATTGGTTTGAATTATTTATAAGGTTAAGAGGGATGAAATTCTCGTTAAATGATATTTGTCTTAGGTGTTAATCTTACTTACATGTATTGTGTTCTTATTTGGTAAAACAAATTAAATCATCAATTTGATCGAAATATCTGAAGCAGAGCATCTATACAAATGTATATGAAACTAGTACTTTTAAGGGTTGAGGACAGTCAACACAATTCAATTTTCTTAACTTAAACATTTATAACACAAAAGAGTGTCACAAACTTTAACCTTATATATATATATATATATATATATATATATATATATATATATATATATATATATATATATATAATATAATAGGAATTTTTTGGGAAAAAAATTGAAGGGTTGCAGCACCCCTGGTCTTATTACAGAAAACAGTCCCCCCCCCCCCCCCAACACACACCCACCATTGCTCCCTCTTCTAGGTCTTCTATCACAAGCGATTTCTTTAAATCAAGTTTAATAAGCATATACAAACTGCTCTTTTCAGGATCTTACCCTGCCCTTTTTAAGGGTCTAGAAATTCCCTATATATAATATATTAGTTACATATAACCAATGAATATCAAACCCGGAAAATTTCAAAGATGAAATCCACATTCCCCCTTGTTGATGAAAATTGCTAAGTGTAGCAAGGGACCTTAAGAAATAATTGATAAATGAGTACTGCTGTAGGTAAATAAAATCACAATAAACATGTTTTCTGTTTTTACTAATCGAAATAAATCAAATAATAGATTCTTTATTGAATAATTAATTTGTTCATTACAGTGGTTCTATTACTTTGCTTATTACATTTTTTTATTTATGTATTTATTTATGTTTTTGGTTTATTGGTGTTTAGTGCATATTGGTATCCATCATTGGTTTTTTGTTACTGTTAACTATTTAATACTGGCATTAAATCATTGACTCTGGCTTTTATTCTAAAATGAGTTTCAATTTTTTTTTTTTCAGTATCAAGTATTTAATTTGATTTCTGATTTTCAGCAAAAAAGTAAATGCTATGGGTTGACTCTCGAAATTTTCTAAGAAAGTAAATTTGACTTTGTTTTAGCAGTTTTAAATAGCAGGGGAAATAAGACAAGCACTACTTGTTAAGGCCATTTTTATGTAAATTATAGTTTATAATATATAACACAAATACCAGTTAAATTTTGCTGTGCCAGATGTGCACATTTCAAAAATTCATTTTTCATCTAATTTCATGAGTCTGCCTTAAGAGTAGGATGAGGAGCATCACTATAAGTAATAGTATTTCAGGCCAAGTCAATTTAAATAGTAGATTCTCATCCAGGTTGGACAAAAATTTGGGGCAGGTGGGAAGGTTTTATTTTTTATTTTTATACAAAAACTTGCACTCTTGCATGGTTGACATCTGATCGGCAATAGGGCTCTTTTTGTTTATTATTGTAGTAAATAAGCACTGTGATTTGTAAGGTGACAGTTTAGACTCTTTGATGATGAGACCCTCTTTTTTAGAGCCAGAAAAACACTGCAAGATATACATGTAAATATTCTACCTTACTTAAATATTTTAACAATATGGTTAAGGTAAATTTCATGAAATTTATTTTTGTTTAAGGATTTGATTTAATGGTTTTTTTTTTGTCTCAGTCAAGAATATTTCACTTATATCAAGACATCACCAGCTATATGTGAAGTGGCAGAAATTTTCACTTTTGCAGTGTGCTAAGTGCAATGTGCAGGGAGGGACCTTAGCATGCCATGCCTGTCGTGACACAGAACATCGGTTTTTAAGATCTCCTTGGAAGGATCCCATGATTTTCCTTTCTAAATGCTGAGTGCTGTAGAGAGAACAGTCACTACCGATTTCCAAATTTTAGTCAGACCCGGCTGGGGTTTGAACCCAGACCTCCCACATACGAAGTGAGCACTCTACCAACTGAGCTACCATAGTAGTTTTCTTTAAGGTAACAACAAACACAGATAAACATATCAGTGCAGTAAATCTTCAAATCATGACAGCAATCTTTTTTAAAGTCAAATTTTAGCACTATTAAAGGGTTTGGGTATCTGATAATGGAAATATATAGAAATTGGATGTTGGAATGGTGAAATCCAACTTGGAAGAGTAATAATGAGGCATTTCAAAAGGTTTTGCTTTACAAGTATGACAATAGTTTCTGTAAGCCTCATTTGAAATCTTTAAACTTATCCCATGTTGTATCAAGGGACCAGTGTTTACCACCATTTTGACACATGAGAATAGACACTATTACCATTTGTTAATCAAAATGATAATTTTTTCAGTGATATGTCTTTTGATAACCACATCTACTTTTTTGACCTGAAAATCCCAAATTTAATCTGGTCACATGACAAAGCTTATAGAATTTAGAAAGTCTGTGAAATTTAACAGTTACTGATATCTGCTTTCTGATAAAATCAAAAAGTAAAGAAAATCAGACATCTCCGTGAGAAATGCTGTTTCAACATGTCCTACATGTACCACTACTCAGCCAACACATCATGATGATACTCCATAAAGCTTATTTTTAGATATAATATCAGACGAATGGAAAGGGAGACAACTCTAGTTTTGCAGAAAAATATAATGTAAGCATGTAGACAAACAATCTCTTGATGTTATATTACTTATATATGATGTAAATGTATGTAAAACATTTAAAAGAATTTATAAAACAGAAAATATCTGTAATTACTTGTTGGCTGTATTCTAATTTGTGTCCATCCAGCATATATATACCAAGCCTATGATAACATTTTCAGTGATTTTGTTATGGTTTTTAAATACTACCTTCCACCTTTCAGATTGGGATAATTTGGACCCTTTTTAAGTCACATATTACGCTCAGAATTTTGAAATTCATTGCAAAGATTTTATTTTGTGACAATATCTAACTTTTTTTGTCTGTCAGAACAGTTTTGGACAACTGGATTTAACTTAAACTATTTGATTGTGTGTCACTGTTGCCTTTTGGGGAATTTTATTTGTCACATTGGGAAATTTGAGTCTTATTTCTCAAGGGGAAACTACCTTTATTCGGTAGTAATTTTAGGCAAACAAAACCACTGATTTAACCGGTAAAGCAAATAGACCTGAAGCCTAGTAAAAGAAAAGTTTCACCTTGTACTGAACCATTTTACTTTTTACACAACTTACTTCATTCTTTTAACATTCATGAGTATTAACCAAGGCTTTGCCTAAAATAAATTGGGATTATTTTAATTTTAACTCAAGCCTCTACATAATGTAAAGAGTTATCTTAGCATTGTGGGAATTAGAAAAAAATGTACTCCAATTGACTGAGTTAGGCACAATTGCCTAACTCAGTCAATTGTGTCCATTTTGCTTTTTTTTTTTTTTGGAATTTGAGGACATTTTTCAAAAGAAAAAAAAAAAAAAAAAAGTGGACAGTCGCGATTTATCATGAGAATTTCGTCACTGACTCAATAGTGTATTGATGGCTAAGTGGTTTAGAACATGTGCTTACAGATCACTATGCCTTTTATTAACTATTCTGTACTCAATGGTTTGAATTTTACTTAAGGACAGCTTCTACAGTGAAAAAAAAATTGTCAGTTGGCTTGTAGAAGGTCAATGCTTTATTTTTATAAATCTAATATTACTATTACTATTTTTTTTTTTTTTTACATTTTTTTTCTTTTTTTTTTTTTTTCAGGCATTCTGGTTTCCCTAACTGGCAAGGATCTCACTGTCATGATATATATGAAAAAAATCTTGCCTTGCCTTGACTTGGAAGTGAAACACTATTACTTAACTTAATGGACCAGGTCCTGGTTTCACAATCATTCCTTAACTAAGATTTTCCTTAACTTAAATCTTCCAAATTTGAAACCTTAATAACTTTATTAATTGTTGAAATATTTAGTAATTTAAGGTGTCATTTTGAAGATCATTTCAAGCTTGTAAAATCTGCATTTTGTTTAATCACAAATGTTTTGTTATAACTCAGAAAGAAATTGCTAAAATTTGCTAAATTTAAGTTAAGGTATGATTGTGAAACCGGTGCCTGGTACAAGAAAATAATGTTACTAGTGCTAGTGATGTCCAATCGGACAAAAAATCATAATCGATAATCGGAGAGGCATAATCGATCAATTAATCGATAATAATCGGAATTACTTACATTGTAGTAACAGTACATCAGTATGCAGAAACAAATAAAGCTGAATATAAATACAGTATTCAGAAATAAATAAGGCTGAATATAAATACTTTAATTGTAAAAGTCAAGCGTTCTTGCTTTGTGATTGTAAGTTAAAGGCCAGATAGCTCCTTGCACTGATAGACTGATAGTGGCCAAAGAATCGCACTGTGTAAAAAGTGTCAATCCTCGTCCGCCATTGTTGTTTTTAGTGGCAAGAACCAGAAAGGAAACGGACTTTACTACAATCCGAACTACTCGCGACGTCGGATGATCATTTATTTATCTTGTGATCCTGACAACGACCGACAATCAATCATCGGCGATAATCGCGACATCACTAGTTAGTGCATGTATATTATACAGTAAATGTTTTCTACAAAGTCGCTGACTGATTTTGAATTTTAACTTAGAACAGATCCTATTGCAAAAAAGACTGCACTTTTACTTGCGAAAGATAAATAGTTTTTGAGGTACTCTGGTTTCCTCCACCATCCAGGAACTGACTATCTCTAATTGTCAATAGTTGTCATAAGTAAAATGATTATTCAACCTGCCTAACCCAGTCAATTTTGTCCATTTTCCTTTTTGTTTAATTTGAGGACATTTAAAAAAAAAAAAGAAAATAATGGACAGTTGCGATTTATCAAGAAAATTTCATCACTGAATCAATAGATGCAAAAGCCGGCTAAATTTAGGTTATCTGCCTTTATTCAACTTCTATTAACGGACATGAGAGAGCTGAATTTTGTAACAGACTCAAAAACCGGTCAAGAGTCAAGAGATCATGCATGTGATAGCTATATTCGAGAAAGCTTTGCTTTCCCAAATAAAAAGAAAATGAAGTAGATTTGTGTTGAGTAATGGTGTTTTATGTCTTAGTCAATATTCTAAAAGCATATTGAAATAATTAAAATTAAAATTTCCTTCTCAAAACTCTAGGCAATAAATCAGTAGTTACAATTTTTGTAAAGCCTCTTCATAATTTGAGCTTCCTTAGTGAAATGGAGTTGAATAATGTAGTTTAACTCCCCAGTTAAGATTCTTTAACTTTCACTGAGGCATCAGTTTATAGAAAGGTGGAGAAATCCTGAATGCCCAGAGAAAAAGACCGAACTTCAGTCAAACTGTATGAGAATTGATAAACTTTCTGTTTCCAACCAACGCCATTAAAGGTTCTGTATTTTAAAGGTGCTGGCTTTAGACCACTTAGCCTTTGTGATCCTTGGTATCCTTGTGTTTCATATAAAGCAAATCCATTTTATATAATATATATATATATATATATATATATATATATATATATATATATATATATATATATATATATATACACATACATACATACATATAGTGTTTATAAATGGAAAAATGACAAACATTCAATAATAAGCTGATGAATAGTGTATACGTACCCTTGTTCTTCCATTAATTCTTGCATTTCCATACATTTTAATTCCACTTTCCTTTTTCTCTCATGATCTAAGATTTCTCTGTTTGGTTGCTTTATTAATGATTGATCCAGTTTCTTTAACTCTTCTTCGGATTTATAATCTACCTTGTCTTTATGTTTCCTTATAAATGACAAATTCCTCTGCACATATCCATTTGTACCGCTGCCTCTAGCTGTATTTAAACCAATACCGTTATACATATTTCTGAAAAAGGAAAGAAAATAGGCAAAACTTCAAATTATATCCTGAACTTTTTTCAGTCAAATTTTTGTGTTACAGAGGATTTAATTTGCAATCAATCAGTTAGGCATAACAGAAAATAATTATTTTTGGATTTTAAAATAGTATGGCAATAAGTGAGATGCAATAAATATGGAAAGAGGGATTAAAAAAAGAAGGTTTTACTGTATTGATAATAACATGTACAATGTATTAAGATGAACAAGCTTTAAGCTGTGTTTTGCTAATAAAGTGTAGCAGGGCCGAGCTAGTCACGGTGTTGATGTGTTGTATATAGTTACTGTAATAGAGTGATTTTCTGCCAGACTTTCTGATCATATCTTTTTGCCTTGTGGCAGAGTGCGCTTATCACCCAAAAAGGCTAGGATTAATCCTGAATCAGGACACTCAGGGATGATGTGGTTTTTCTTCAAGTATTTCCTCTCTCCCATTACAAAAGAACCGAATAGACCAGTGAGAACTGTGTGAAATGTTCCTGAAAATGTTTATAGCAATTCTCAAAATAACATCCTTTTTAGGGAAAACATTCTTGATTTCATATGTCCAATCAGCGAAATTTAAAACTGTTTTAATTTCACTGGTCCAATTATAGTATTAACAATTTTACACGAATCACATAAGTTGGTAAAACCAATTTTACTGGAGACACTTTGGACTTCAAATTATTACAATCAAGAAGGGTAAGACTTTCTTTTGTATCCCCACTCATAAAATTCAATGTAAAATTTTTGGAAAAAAAGTTTCATACATATGCTCAAAATGGCTCAATTGCATCATTTAAGGCCATTTCAGTCAAAATTAAGATTTAATGGAAGCTAAAATAGGAAGTCTTTCACACCTAAATCTATTCACACTTCCGATGATTTCGTTTTTGTTGGGACATGCATCACAGAAAAATGTATTCCTCTTTTTACAGACAGATTGTTTATTTCCATTACAACCATAATTCTGTTGAAAAAGGACAGCACCAGTCTCGAATACATGCACTTGTTTCAGTACACAACCCTTGTTATATTTGTTTTATAAGAGACCTATACCGACACAAATACCAATGGATCCAGGATCTTTGTCCATGTAAAAGGGATTCGAAAAGCTACCGAGCCTGATCAAAAATGATCAATTAAAAATAACTCTCCGTTGACGATCACAAATTTAGCTTGATTGGTGTCATGTCTTGGTACATTTTTGTATTTTTATTCTCATTTGTCATTTACCTGTTTATTACTCTTCTATTTTGCTAAATAATATTATTTCATTGTTTTTTCTCCTTTTCTAATTTCAGTCATTGATTTTCTACGTTTTGAGACGTTAAAATACGCATGTGCGATATAACTCGCCCTCTATATTTAGAAAATCCTCTTAGAGGGAGACTACTCTAGTTTCGATTTCAAAGTTGTTACCCTGACATATTTTTAATGTCCATTTACTTTTATTTTATGGAAAAATAAACTAAAGCTACAAAAATGAAATGGAATGCTATAAATAAAATCAAAGTAAGTAAAATAATAATAAAATATAATTAAAATAAAATAAAATAAGATAATAATAAGGTTTATCGTGTTCACAACGTGGCAAAATTGGTCCTGAAATTATGAAATCTCAAATGCTTGTTTGAATGTTTGTTATAATAATAATAATAATAATAATAATAATAATAATAATAATAATAATAATAATAATAATATTTTAATACAACTCAATTGCAATTTTGCATTATTACTTTCACAAACACCGTTACTTCAACAGTACCTATTGTTTAAGGATTGAACTTTGATTGTACTGAATTAATTGGGTGATAACTTCAGTTGGTCACGCGCAAATTTTTCATGAATGGCTTCGCCATTCATTCAATTTGCGCGTGACCAACTGAAGTTATCACCCAATAAATTCAGTACAATCAAAGTTCAATCCTTATATTTACAATCTTTTAAAATTTCTACGATAAAACACGAGGTTATCATGAATGCATTACATGGAATTTCAAACTTGGCTGGCCGCTGTCAGTAAGCCCCGCCCACTTGTCAACATCAAAGGAAACAAACGAGTGCAATCATTTAACGTTTTATTATTTTACGTTTTCACCGAAAAGTTACATCTTCATGTTGAAATTGAAACAACAGTTGTTAAAAGTAGAATTTGTAAGGATTCCGGACTGAATAGAACTTGTATTGGTAATATCAAAAGGTAAAACAGTTGGAGGATTGATAACAGCTGAAGGGGTGATTTGGCTTTGTGATTTAGCCGGGTCACAGGTTGATGATGGCATGGTTGTTATTGGAGGCACTTCTGTACCAGAAGCAGTACATGATAAGACATTGCTGAAAGATTGTTTTTGGAGAGTAGAACATTCTCGGGTGTAGCTGCGTACACTGGCTTCATTACGATGCCCTGACATGTACATTATATGTCTGGTTTCAATGCCAGCATCGTTCATTGCTTGGATTGCCGTAGCACGGAGACAGTGAGCTGTGTAGCGTTTTTGACAACCGGCTTGCTTGCAGATATCTGGCAAAAAACCAGAGAAAATGGATTTACCTAAAGGTTTTGTTGTGTACCAAAGTTGGGTGTAGATTGGATGTACCAGTGCATCCTTGGATATGTGATTAAATAGGCTGGATGCATTTTTGTCTGTTTTGCTGAGGAAGAATTTCAAAATTTTAACTGGACAGGAGCTATTTTCAGTTGCGTACATGCGTTTGTCGTAGAACGCTTCCTCAGAGTGAAGACCACCCTGATAATTTTTTGCTTTGGTCTCGTGACTGAGAGATGCATATTCCTTGCCATTCTCATCAGTATTAAATTCAAAGGAGTTGTAATTTAACTGTGAGTGGAATTCTAAACCCCTTGTGACGAAATGCAGTGAAATCAGGTACCAAACGCACAAACGCAGTTTGATAGGATGTGATGCAGCGTTTTCCAGGTAATGTGAAATTTTAATGAAATCACTTTGGCTAATAATTTGTTTATGTTTTGTTGGTTTAGAAGTGCCTGAGGCTACACGTTCTTTCAACAGACCGTTCAGTGTGTTATTGGCCTGTTTAAAATCTTTATCATTAACAATGTCAATTTCCCGACCTATGTCCGATAAGTGCCTGTTTATGGCAGCCCGAATGTTTTTTAGAGAGTTTTTGTGATATTCTGCCTCGTTCTGTGGATCTACTGACTGATCATTGTGTTGTTGCTGTTTGGTTTGTGGTCTAGCTTCGCAGTAAAACTGTTTGAGTTTTATAGCCAGGTCCGCAGGTTGGATGTGTACCAAGTCCATATCATTGCCATATGCCTCGTTATGCCAGTCTGAAAGAGAATTGGCGAGCAATCAGTGATGTTATTGTTATGCCAGGTAATGTGTTATGTACTTGCTTGCATTTCATTATACTTCATTGTATTGTTCGTGTTTACATCATAACAATGAGGCAATAAATATGCAGAAAGAACCTATATGATGAGACAGTGCATGACACAATACTGCTATATAGAACTTTATACTGAAATTTGTTTGGATTTGTTCTTAAAATTTGTTATGATTTGGTACTGTAGTTTGTGTTGTGCTTTTGTGCTGTGTCAAACCTTGAAGTATTTTCAGCCCCCAACGGGTATTTCTCTTGGTTGCTTCGCTTTGCACCATTCCTTCATACTCTCTTTGTTTTTCATAATTGACCGTCTTAAATCTCTTTTTAGATTTCTGTTCCACCAATAGCGACTGTGGTGCAGGAAGTCCGTCAAATGCAGCCATTTTCAAGTCAGTGTTCATTTTTCCATATTCTGGCAAACTACAAATCAAGCCCTCCCAATCCATTTCATTAATTGTTGCCAGTTCCTCATCGGTCGACTCGGTGTCCATTTGAAAAAGACTTTCTTCATCCAGCGACCATGGCATTCCAATATCAAAATTTCCTACACTTCCGCAATACATTCTTGTGGTTGCAATACCAATGGTCAAAAGATCAAAGCAGACGGCTCGCGGTTGTCTTAGTAATGAATTTTATTACAAAAAAATCCCGACATGGTCCTGGTTTCTTGTATTAAAAAAAACACAAACACAGATTGATCCTTTGCAATTATCACTAAATTTTATTTAATTTCTGAAACAAATTCTAATCCAATTGATAAACTAGCGATTTCGGAAAAAAAAATACGCAACAAAAAACATAGCGATCAGCTGATCGCCACTGCAAGGTTTTGTTTGTAAACAATGTTGTAGTAGAACTTTTTTTGACGTATTCATACGCCAGTGATACAGGTCCTGACGTCATGGGTAAAGGTCGCACGTGCCTAACTAAAGTTATTGGGAAATAACTTCAGTTGCTCTCAAAGGGTTTACTGAAGAGAATTCAGTACGATTGTAAATATAATGATATGTCAACCAAAGATACATCATTGAAATTGATAATTTTTTTCATTTTTTAATATTTTACAAGTCTCTGTCAAAAACACAGAACGTTTATTCTTCACTTACAGGGTCTGCCAGTATAACGACTTGTACTGTAGCTTTCCCTGGTGTATCTAAACTGACTACAGGTGTTAATATTGTTTGTTCTTTATCATTCAACTGCTTTTCAATTCCAGGAAGCTTAAATAAAGTGAATACAAATTAACGTTTATACATGCCACAAAAATAATACAATTAGAGCCGAGTGAATTATTTTTGATCAAGAAGATTTTTAATTCGTATAGACTGAACTGATTGATTAATGAACACATGCTAAACATACTTTTAAAATAGACTTAAAAAATTTAGGCACCCAGTTTATACATGTACTTTCAACGAAGTTTCATTACAATCTGGCAAGTCATATTTTTAAAGAAGATGACAATGTTTGTTAACAATGCATTAACAATTGCACAAACACTGCACAATGCCATATGTTTACATTACCTTTTCTCAGGAGAGCTAAAAGACCACCATACTTTTACAAAAATATAACGAACCAACTGTTTTGAAATCGCATTAATGGTAAATATGAATGCAACATCTTTTCATACCAAATATATGTGCCTTATTCTGTTTGTTGTGCCGTATCAAACATGTTCTCAACATAGTTAAATTGACAAATACCTACCTGATCACTGGGACAGGCAAATGCTATTCTTCCAAATGCTGACCCGTGTTCTTAATTTGGTACCGAGGTGACATAACTCCAACTTACACTGTTAAAAAAAGGTTTATTGGCATTTGTAGCATAAATTATGTATTTTGTTTTCGACAAAACGTATTAAAAATCTGACAAATGGTCAGTTTACTTTTGGTAATACCAGTGTTTGTTGAATCTTTTTGTTTCACCAAGAGAACCTTAATCCTGGTTATTCGTTTTGCAAAAATTGTCAATTTAAACACATTCGTATGTTTGTAAACAAGGTATTAACACTGTCATATAACACAAGGCTGACTAAAATACACACTTTCAGGTCTAACCAATTTAAAACTTATTCTTAAAATTATGTAGAGATTAATAACCTTGTTCATATCATTAAAAGCTGAAAATAGCTAATGTGATGTAAAACAACTTTCAATGCAACCAACAAGAATATGACCCTTTCAATTTAATGGACAATGAATGGTAGACTACTATATATTTACATTGTTTGTTTCACTTACATATGATGTCATAAAACTTCCTTTGTAACCATCTGTTTGTAAGTGAAAACGTCCATTTTTAGTTACATAATAGAAAAAACTGATTCTAAATAATCATGGATATTTCTGCATTTTTTGCAAACGTACTTATTTTTTATGTTAGAAACTCATATTCTATTGAAAGAATTTTCACTTCCTGAAGCAGTTGCTATTACTTTCTATTGGCGTCTGTATAAGAAAATGGAAAGATTTTTCACTATCACAAAAATATGCTCTACAAAGGCCCACATGCTTATTGATCAATGTGCCTCTCAACATTTTGTTAAGAGTGTTAAAAAGTTTTTTGACTTAGATAAAAAGGTCAGTGGTAACTTTGGATTTTTATCATCAAACTAAAATGACCACCATATTATAAGCTAAAGGTTAAGGTCTAGGGCTTAAAACACAATTACTTGTCTCCATTCCCATTCTTTCATATTTCAATGATAAAAACTCTCTATATGTCACCTGTCCTTCATGCTTATGGAACATTTCCCCAATCTGCATTTCGTTAAAGTACTGCGCTGTCAGATTGTATAGTGTTAGAAATTTTTTTAACTTAGTTAAAAATGTCAGTGGTAATTTTGGCTTTTCAAATTCAACCTATAATGACCACCATAATATAAGTGGAGAAGAAAATGACTGGGTTCTAAAACAAAATTACTAGTCTTCATTCCCTTTGTTTTGCATTTCAATATAAAAAATCCTCTATATATCGATCACCAGTCTTTAAAGTCTAAATAGGTCTTGGTTTGTATTTTCGACTTACTCATGATTAATCATCTCAGGTCATAATATATTTAAAGAACTGAATACTTTGATAATTGATATTTATTTAGGAATTAAAGTGAACATATAAGTTACATTACAATTAAATCCTTTGAGAAAAAGGTACTATATTACGCCTCGTGACAACACATTTAACCAAACAGCAACATACGACAAACATACGTTTGTAGGACACACGTGTTAACAGTTTGCCGTTTCCAATAACAACAGAAAACGCAATGAAAAGTGTGTTTAAAATCCCTGCAACCACCAACCCATGACATGGAATTAATGTTTGGGAAATAAAAACGTTCTTTAATTGGAAAACGACCAACGAATTTGCTCTAAAAATTCGATTCAACCAAGAAAACATTTGTCATTAGTTGGTTCCAGGGGTTTTTTCAACACCGTGTTCATTCAGTTTTCTGAATGTTGTTTTAATCAAATATGTTGTCACCAGACATAATATATTAAAGGATTTAGTTGTAATATTATTTATATATTAATTTATCATGAAATTAACACGAAAATGAATGAGAGAATATAAATTAAAAACTATTTTTAGTTTTTTTAAAAGATACTTTATCGTCTCTTAAAGATGACATTAATTATATTATTATGCAGCGACCTTGTAAGATCGACTTTCCGCAAATGAGTTGACAAATGCAGAAGTTAGGTCACCTCGAAAACTGTTAAATTTCGGGTTTGAAATTTTAATATTGAATTCTAATTTTTACGTGACAATTACCAAAAATTCGCTTTTTAGCATAATTTGTGATAATTTTTACGTTGTTACACGCCGATAACTTAAACAACAACGTCTTTTGACAGGGAAACAGCCGATTAAATTGCTTTATATCGTGTTACAACGTGAACTTTGTAATGATACCTCGTTATCATCATATCCCAGTAGAGCACTCTTCTCATTTTTACTGTAAATATTCATGCCACACAATTTTGTGTGTTGGTCCGTTGAAAATATATGGTGTGCTGGGTAATTCAATTCTTCAAGATTTCCGTGATTAAATGATATATATAAACCAAACCAGCCCTTAAAATGTTTACATATTAATATCGTTAATGGGTATTGTTAACAGTGTGTTAGTAATCTAATATGGTATATACAGGGCCAGTAAATAATTCCATCTCAGGTGAGGGTGAACATATTTTTGGGCTTTAGGCGAGGTTACTAATCGGGTTCTCTAGTGTTACTTATGAGAAATACCCAAATTATCTTCCAATTTTTTTTCATTTGGGCATTGAACTGCATCAGATAACGTTAATACAATGTTATTCCACGATTTACTATGGAAAATTTTCAAAAATTATCTTTTTTGCAGGTGAACCCCATTCTAGAAAATAATAATTGTTTCCTGTTATTAAACCTACGAATACTTCATTAAATTCTAAACCTGAATTTGATATGTGTAAAACTCTGAATCAAAGCTGATGCAATGTATATTAGATAGCAATACCATTTTAAAAGGAAAATTGCATTATTCAAAACAAACAAAGATTTTGATGTCTACATTGTAAAAATTTTCTAAGCAATTTTTGTGTTTTATTTCTAGACAGCCATGCCAAAAATAATTTTAAATACACACCAATCTTGAGAAACTTGAAGCCATATTTCAAGTAAAAAGCCTATATTATATAGAATTATTTATTTATTTATTTTTGTTAAAAAATCAGATTTGTCGATTGTTTATCTTTCAAACAGGCAAATGTTAAATGTTAATGACACATACCATATTGAAAACTATTATAGTCAAGTGTTACAGTTTTAGAAGATAAATAAAAAGAGAGAAGTATCAGAATAATATTTTACACATGTTTTAAAAGATAGAGCAAAGAGGGACTAGCAGCACTATATTTTTGGGCCAGTAATTATATTTTTGGGATGTATTTTTTAGATTAAACAATTAGATCTGACAACAATGTTAGAAGCAATTACTTAAACACACCCACACACACACACCACACACACACACACACACACACACACACACACAGTTTCAGTATAATTTGGTTACAAAAAAAATTAATATCTACCTGTAAGTGTTAAAGAAAGCAATTCATAAACATTGTAAATATTGGGTTATAATATATCAATATTACATTATGTACACAAATATTGACCATGAACTTTATACTGGGGCGTTAAAAACAACACTAAATGGATCTATAAAGACTGAATATTTAAAAGATTTCAATTTGAAAACAAGTCAGGTAGGTTTGATAATATATGTAAATAGCCTGCTGTTAATAGAATAAAAGAGCATGTAAGAATGATAAATGGAAAAGTGTAGGAGGAGTTGAGGCCACAACAACTACTGAGAAACACACAGACAGACGGACGGACTACATTTTTCATTTAATTAGGTTACATGTCAAAACAACTATAGTTGAAATGAAATATAGTGGTTTAACTAACCTTGCAATCGTTTTATCTCGAGTAACCACGTACATATCAATTTTTATAACTGGAGATCAGGCATATTTGCATTCCCCGATTGTCTACTTGGTGGAAATGCTGATCGCTGATTAGCTAACAAAGGTTTTCAATCTGTGTTCAACTTTGAACTGTGCAAAAAAATCTTTACTCACCACACATGGTCGAATCTTCGTAAAGCAAGAAAAGGGTGAACTTTGAGCATTTTTTGTTTTGTTGTTATATATAATAGTTTTTTATTTTTTAAGTATAATGTGCACCACTTTTAAAATCATAGCGAAAGCAAGATTTCAACACAAGCTTTTCATAGAGAAATTTGGTATGAAAAGTCAATTTTGGTTGTTTAAACATATCCATATTTTTGCTAAAATTGGGGCATATGTTGGGGCATAGGTTAATCGCTAGATCGCATCTGTTTCGATTATAAAATAATTAGGAAAATCATTCATCTAGTTTTTTTTCGCCCCAAGATGAAACTTTTTGCTGCTTGTAAGGTAAATTTAGAGGTGTTTCCAATTTCATTTCTGACAAAAGCTTTTGAATGAATTCAGATTCTTTCCAGAAAGTCCATTTTTTATAAAGTCAGCTACTTTAAAATAACATTAATAAAATCAGGATGTTCATCTTTCTTTTTTCAGCACCCATGTCAAAGTCATATCCTTTAAAACAATGTAAAGAAGAATAATAATAAAGATCATGGCAACTGGAATCCAAAGAGCCACGGAGATACTAGGAAGACATAAAATGTGATATCTGTGATACTTACAAAGATGTGTTATGGAGGTGTTTTTACTGTCAAGAAACACTTTGTGACCAATGTCAAACATACCACTCCAAAAGTAGGGCAACAAGAGATCATACTATTACTGAACTAGCAAACATAAATGATGAAAATCAAGGTACTTCAATATTTTGCCAGTATCATGAAAACGAATGCCTTCAAAAGTACTGCACAACATGCAATGTTTTGGTGTGCCTTGAATGTATCATAGGGGCTCACCAAGAGCACGAATACAAACAAATAGGGGCTATCATCAAAGAAAACAAAACACAACTTGAAGAAGTATTTGAGCAGATAACAACTAAAACGATACCAGAGTTAGAGCAGTCCATTGTATACATGACACAGAAAGAGGAGATTTACAGCGAGGAAATTGAAAATATTAGAAGAAAAATCACAACCAGAGGAGAAAATTTAAAACAAGCAACAGACAAAGTTAATAGACACAATTAGAAATGAACTGATGCAACAAACAAAAAAGGATGAACAAAATTTAAAGGAAACAAAGAAACTAATTGATCAAAATCTAAAAACATTAAAGTCACAGCTGAGTGAACAAGAACAAAGAATGCAAAAGTTAAGTGGTATTGACATCATTAACAATGCTGCCAACATTAAGGAGTCGTTGTCAAAATTAACCAGAAACACTGTGGAAATACCATCAGTTCAACCGCCAAGATTCCAAACTGGTGAAAATAATGAAGAAAATTTGAAGAATATGATTGGAAAATTGATAATGAAAAAGAGCTTGGCAGAACATGCATTCAAAACAAAGCAGATGATCGAACCCAGCCTCCAGAAGACTTACAGTCAGTCATAAAATAAGCCAAGATCCACCAAGATTCCAAACTGATGAAGATAATGAAGACAATCTGAAGAAAAAGATTGGGCGATTGTCACTGAAAAAAACCCTTACAGAACATCCATGCAAACAAGAATCCAAAGATCAAACCAAGGATCCAAAAGATCCTGATGATAGAATATGGGCAACAATTAGTCATAAAATAAGCCAGGATCAAACTATTTATGATAAAGAAAATGGGCATAAAAACCATCATGGACATGCTGATCCCTTACCAGAAAATTCTAAAAACCTTAATGTCAAATTAATGAAAGATCAGAAGAAATCTACAGCAGATAACTCAAAATTCAATGACATCGAATTTATCAAAGGGAATATGGTATTTTCATTTCATGTAAAGGGTATGATTAAGAAGATCAGAATGTTAGATGATAATAAAGCCTGGTTACTGATAGAGCATGTTGGAACGTTTTTCTCATCTGAATACCAGAAACTAAAACTAGTCAATGATAAAGGACAATGCCTAATATCAGCAAAACTTGACATCTTTTTAGCAGACATGGCTTACAACAAAATCAGGTGAATTATTGGTCACAACAGGTAGTGATCAACCCATAATGCGAATGTCTAGATCAGGTGAAATTGATATCTTTGCTGATTTATCACCATACAATACACATGGAATACATGTTACACAGAATGGAGATGTCATTGTTGGTTTATGTGATGGGAATTTTTATACCACAGAAATTACTAGATTGTCGTCAAAGGGACAAGTATTACAGGTGATAGACATTACATACACGGGTTTACATCTATCTTCACCACGTCGTATTATAGAGAATGTTAATCAGGACATTGTGATGATATCTGAGATGACAGGTATCCTAGTTGTAAATAAAGAAGGTAGGCTACGGTTCAAATACAGAAGACAACCAAAACATTTAAATACAACTGGGTGGATCAAACCAACGGAAATCGTCTGTTCTCAGAATGGACAGATCCTCATCGCTGATAGGAGAATTAACAACATACATGTGTTAAGTAAAGATGGTGTTTTTATACAATTATTACTCACTGAAGATCAAGCTATAGATCAACCACAGGCTCTTGAGTTAGATAAAAATGGTAAACTCTGGGTTGGTGGAGGTAATGGACAAGTATTTATTATTGAATTACTTTGATAATCAATATGATAGACATACTCATACAACTCATACAGATTTTAATACTCTCATTACAAGACATGTCAGTTTGTTCTTATAAACGATGTGATACAGACAGAAATTTTCAATATCAATTGGTTATCTTCATTTATATGATTAATCTACTCAAACATTTAGTTTAAAGAACATGTGCAAATGTGACATAAACAAATTATCTACCAACCAACCTGATTTGGTGAACTATTGAGCTAATTGTTACAATTTCTTTATTTACTTATATCATACATACATGTATAATGATAAAGCTTGTGGTAAAAAGATATAACTTATCATCATTTTTGGCAATTTGTTTCTCTTTTTCTTTGATCTATTTTATGTCTTTCTTTCTTTCTTTCTTTTTTTCGTTCTTTCTTTCTTTCTTGTTTTTCTTTTTTTGGGGTGGGTGGGTGGATGGTTGTGTGTTGGTAGGTGGGGATGTGGTTGTTGTTTTTGATGAGAATATGTTAACATATACAAAACTGTTTTGTTAAACTACTAGGCTAATAGAAAAACCGAGTACGATACAGTAAAACAGATAAAAACGCTTGGAGGAAGCGGAAGGATTTGGATGTTGTACAAGTTCATAACATTAAATCTCTTAAACATTTACGAACCTAATGTGGTAACCTACAAAGCAAATACATGTACTGTAAAAGAAAGAAAGTGGAGTTGGGTAGTGTTGTGTTAGTTTGGGGATGTACTTCTTGTATCTAATTATTCCTAAATATATACCAGGTTGATTTAGTAAAATATTGGGCAAATACATATACTGATAAAGATTTGGATAAATAGTTAATTTTTGTTTACTTATACAAGTACTTTTAAAATGTTCTAGATTGGCAATTGTTTTTAAAACCAGACAGTTGCATGATGATACTTGATTTTTTAAAAAATAATAAAAATAAATGATTTGCATTTTATTTCTTTATTATATTTATTATTTATATAACTTTGTATAAAAATATAATTGAAATTGACATGTTTTTATTATTTTTCAAATTTAAGATTTGAATATAGACATCGTAATCAAATTGACAATATTTATGTGATATTCAAATATACTTATATATTAATGCAAAAGTATTTTTTATTTACATAATTCATAATTTTTGTAATATTTGTAAAAATGTCATTAAATTGAAAAAAGTTATAAATTTTTATGCTTAAAGGAATATTTCTAATAAAAGAAAAATTCTATCATAATTCAATTGACATTTTTTGGTAAATGCCCTTATTCAATAAGTACAAGATTCTAAAGTTAGATAATGTCCAGTGGCAGCCAGCTTGTCAAAAAGATATATAAACCCCACTGTTGCTATATGTGAAATTCAGAGCTTTCTTATTCCTATGCTTAATGATAAGGGCTATAACGTTTAAACACTTTTCGCTTCATTATCAGAAAAAAATCTGTATATGTCTAAAAATTACAATTAATTCATAATAATAATAATAATAATAATAATAAGAATAATAATAATAATAATAACAATTATAATAATAATAACAACAACAACAACAACAATAATAATAATAATAATAATATTAATAATAATAATAATAATAATAATAATATAATTCTAAACTTATGTAAATCTAAATTCAGCTAAGCTAAGGAATATTTTGCATCAGGAACAAGCCTTAGAATATATCAATACTGTAAAGGGGATTATATTCACGGGGTGAAAATTTCGCGATTTTTTAAATCGGACATTTCGCGTGGGTGTAATTTTAGCGTAGTAACTAAAAGTATAATTACATATTTCGCGATGCAAACGATACCGCGAGTTGTCTCCCTTTCAACACTACACTAATATGATCTAAAATGTGACCAAAATTAATCAAAAGTAATAGTATTAAATTTCAATGCTGTATTGAAGAAATTTTCGCGAGGGTAAAATTTTCCCAATATTTAAATCAGCGCGAAATAAGGGAAAATTTTACCCACGCGAATATTTCCCCCTTTACAGTATCTATCTATCTGCCTGTGTGTTCGATGTTTGTTTGTTAGTGTGGTTTGTTGTTAAAACTGTTAAAATATATAATACACATACCAGTTAAATTTTGATGTGCCAGATGTGCACATTTCAGAAATTAATTCCTCATCAGTGACACTAAGACCGAAATATACATAAAAAGATACATAAAAAATATATAAGCCAAAGAGTTGAAAATAATGAATCTAAAGTTTCAAAATTATATGAATCCAAATCTAGCTAAGGAATGCTTTGCATGAGGAAAACTAATTTGGCACATTACAATCACCCGAGGCAATACCAAACTAACCATGAACTTATTAACCAACTAATTAATTGAGGTGTGATGACTGTGATGTAGCCTGAAGCTTCATATTCAATTGATAATTAACCAGGAGATTAAAGCATTTGTACTCTAGAAAAGCATGTATTTATACTATTGGAATCATTTAATTCTTTCATTATGACTTTAAGCTAGTAAAATTGCGTTAAGGAATGAAATAAAGTATGTTTTATGAAACGTAGTTCTTGACATACTACAACTGAGAGTGTTGATTAGGAAGTATAGCCCCACTAATCACCACCATTCTTTGAGAACAACTTGGATTTTTTATTATTAACCCTTAAATGTCCATAGTGAATAACAAATATGCAGTTAAGAGGTAGGTAGGTATCTATTTAAAAGTTATACAAGAACATAACACAACCCAAGCCCCAACCCAGAGTAGGAGAATAAACCCTATGTGTTCTTGCCTTAAAAATGAAAACAAGATATTGTTCTTGACTGAGGGTGGGGGTTAAGAATTTTTGCCCCACCGACCTGCTCTCTTGGAAATAATTTCCCGGGTTATTTTTTAATCATTCTTTTCAAATACAGTAAAACCTCAATAAACAGGACTAGCTTCGGACCAAAGATTTTTCCGGTTTTGGGAGCTGTTGAATTTTTCAACCTGGATTATCTCCCTTTAACTTAATCAATCTGAAAAGAGCACGTAAACTGTTATTATTTTCATTTGTTTAAATCATGGTAATAAATGAATTGTTATAACAAAAACAATTTCATAATGGTTTTATTTATAGCTACTATTTACTGTTAATATGTCTTTTCTCCTCTGATAAAATGCACTGTGTGTATAAAACAATAAATTTAAGTGTTCATTAATTAATCTGATTAACTTAAAATTAAAAAACTCCAATAAAACTAGATATATCTATGATAACACTGATCTAAAATACTAAAATTTTAATAATCAATGTAAAACTTCAAAATGTAAAAAATCAAATATAAATGATTGAATTACGAATAACAAATGCATCGAGTGTTTATTCGCGTTTTACAGACTTCTGTTTTACTATGCTTCTTTCGGTCATCAGTGAGATTTAAGTACTGCTCATCCTTACTAAGTGCGAAAATTTGAGTTTTCGAACTAAGTCAAAAACATCTGTATATGTCATATCACTTTCTGGTTTTGATTCACACACTGGACTGTGATCATCATCATTACCCGGTGTAACTTCAGATTGATCATTCATAAAACATGTATTTATTGACACAAGTTCATTTTCCCAGTCCTCACTACTGTTCTCTGTAGAGGTGTCATCATCAAAGCTCATAATATTGTCTATATCAATATGACGAGCTAGCAATGCGAGTGAAATTTTTTCTTCGCCGTCTTCGTCGTCATCATCATCATTTCCATCACCATTTTCATCAGTTGTTTTTTGGATAAAAACCAGATTTATCAAAACAATTTGAAACGGTTGATGGCTTTGTTTCTCTATATGCACTAGTTATCCATCTGATTGCATTTAATAGGTATTTTTGCAAAGTTCTAAAACATTTTGTGTTAAATTGCAGACCCATTCCATCGCAATTAAAAATATCAAATGCAGCATACCCTGACACAGTTTCTGGTATTCTTTGTTTATAATCATAAACATTCTTTTTATCTACACCGGCACTTTTACCACTGACAGAAAATCCTTTGACTGAATTGAAGCTTTTAAATTTGAAGCTTTAAAGTTGCTAATGTTTAGTTGTTTAGCAAACTGCATGGTCTTTTCTTGTATGATAGGACCATAAATCTGTATATTTTTTGCGCGTGCTCGTTTAAACCAGTTCCAGACTTACTTGTCAAGATTGTCAAATTGTCAAAAGTCCAACCAAATCTTTTATTATCTTTATTTGCCTTTTTTTTTTTTAAATCCTCAACAAATTTGTCCTTTTTTAAGATTTCGGAAACTGTAGACTTCATACTTTTCATCTTATTGTCTAAGTGTCACTTTTGGTAATCTTTCAGAATCCTCTATCAGTGAAATTTTATCATCTAGAATGAATTCAACTCTTCTTAGTATTGCTGGAGGCATTGAAATTACAAATGATGATTTATCCTCTTCTCTTATAAGTATTGTTATTAATTAGGATTCTAAAAGGATTTTAATTATGGTACTTAGGGAAAACAGTATTATCATCATCTTTTCCTGACAGGACAACAATATTGTTGACACCAATCTCTGTGATTCACAAGGTGTTACTAGTTAGTATATTAACAAAACAACTAGCAACACAAATGCTTTGTGGTAATTATCTTAAGTGAGTGTGTCACTAAATAAACAAATAAACAGATTTAAATGATAAAAAAACTACAACAAACTTTATAGAACTTTTAGTGTACATAATTGATATTTTTTATTTTTAGTAATTTAAAAAATAAAATGCTGTACGGTTTAGAAAGGTTCATTTTAAGGCCTGAAAAGTTTCCCCGGCATCGGGAATAGAGACCGCCCGGTTTGAAAGGTTGCTGTTAGTTTAAATAAAGAAGGAACCAATTGTTTTGTTCGGAATAGTGAGTTGTCCGGTTTAGAGATTGTCCTGTTTAGGAACGTTTCACTTTAATGTATATTTAATGAACCAAAAAATTTAAACTTAAAAAATAAGGTTTTTAACTTGAGTATATTTAGATGTTATCTTTTGATAATAAAAAAACCAGAATGTCCAGAGATAAAACAAACAATGACTTCTGACTTGCAAACCAACACCATTTTTGCACTAGAATATCGATGATCATGGTTTATTTGGTAATGGTCCTTAAGTTAGGATTGCAGTAATAAAAGTAAAACAAATAAACCAGTCCTTGTCTATATCACAATCTCAAAAACAAAGTGAAAACTTTGCAAACTGGCAAAATATGTTATACACGTAAACTTCCATCAAGGAAATGAGGTCGGGTGCTCCGGAAGGGTAAGCACCTCCTGTCTAGCTAGCTACACCCGTCACTTGCAAGTCAATTTGAGAATGAAAGGAACAAAGAACTATGGTAAGTCAAATATATCCAGTATAAGTTGAGATACAGTTACTACATACTTATTAACAATATTGTGATGACGGCCAAAAACTTTTTAAGGGCCTTGATTAGCCCAGGCTTGCAATATCTTTGTGTCAACAATTTAATTGTAAGTAATTTGCTTCGTTGCAGAAGGTCCCCATAATGGGAACAAGCTCTACCGTACCGTACTTACTGTGAAACATATACACCATACGCAGGAGAAGCAGGGATATTACTGCAAAGAAACAGAAAGTTGACAATAGAAAAATTAAAGTCATTACGTTTGTCGTAAGCTTCAGATGTAACCTTTCGTTGATGTCATAATTGAGGTATAAGTCTAAATATGAAGCAGAACGTGGAGAATCTGTCGTGTCTTTTATTTCAAGCTCACTTGGGTAGATGACATTCACATATTCTCCAAATTTGTGATTATTTGGAGATAAAACGTCATCTATATATTTGTGTGTGAATTTGAATGATTTAGCGACAGTCTTTTATCCAGGTTTGACAAGGTTCTGTAAAAATTCTGATTCATATGAATAAAGAAACAAATCAGCAAGCACAGGTGCACAGTTTTTGCCCATTGGTATACCGATTGTTTGTTGAAAGATAATATTGCCAAACACAACAAATATTTTGTCTATCAAAAACTCAAACATTTTGTTGATGGTATCTTCAGTATATTTTTGTTTGCAGTCTCTATGGTGTTTTACAAAATAACCAGAATCCCTGTTGAGCACTAGATATTTATATCTTGGTTTACCGCTTTTGTAAAAGAATGATTAGTGAATGATTTGTTTCAGACGTTCTTTAAATTCAGCATGAGGGATAGTGGTGTAAAGGGTAGAAAAATCAAGTTTTTATACTTTTTACTGAAGAAAGAGTATAAGAAATAAAATGGTCAAGTAGTTCTTTAGAATTTTTGAGAATCCAATTTAAACAACACAAAAACAAATTTTTATAATGTCATAATTATTATGTTGTATATACATCTTTCTTCAACTGAACTTTAAACTGGGGTGTATAATGAATGAATGAATGAATGAATGAATGAATAAATGAATGAATGAATGAATGAATGAATGAATGAATGAATGGATGGATGGATGGATGGATGAATGAATGAATGAATGAATGAATGAATGAATGAATGAATGGTTGGAAACTGAAATTGTTTTAAGAGAGGCATGTATTGCTTAGCTGGAACACCCCTCCAATTCTTTTCTTTAATTTGAAAACAAATCCATTTACTTTTCCAAAGCATTAATACAAATTTCAAAATGTTAATATATATCAGTTTGCAACATCTTGATGATTTATCTGATATATCAAAAATGATTTTATGGTATATTTATATATATATATATATATATATATATATTTAAATTTTTATTTGTTCAAGTTTTTTTTAAAGATGAAAATTTTAAAGTTTTAAAGTTTTAAAGTTTTTAAAGTTTTCAAATGAGCTAAAATACCTTTCTACATATTTGGTAGTTTCTTCAAGAACAAAATACGCGACATCAATATGTTCTGGTTGTCACATATTGTTTTTATTGTGTAAAATCTAGTGTACAGGTAGGTAATAGTTATAAGAAAACGGGTGTAGTTTTTCAGTCAACTGGTCATTGTTGTGGGATGTACATATGCAAATCAATTTTCTTATATGGTAATTTTTACCTGGCCTTGCTGAAAGGTGAGAGTGTAGACAGATCATGTTTTGTGGAGGTCCTGTGTGGATGTGAATTTTTCTTGGAGAATATTCTGGAATTTTTTAGTTAATATCTTTTGCCTGTCTTGCTGTATTTTCTTTAACTGTGGTTAGTAACATTTTTTACCTGTGTGCTTAATAATAATTTTTACTTGTGTGGTAATGACATTACAAACCTGTGTGGTTAAGACACTTTGAACCTGTGTTGTCAGCATGGTCATATTTTCCTGTGTGGAGATTCCTGGGGGGACAAGATATTTTGTGCTTATGAGGAGATGATTTTTTTCTGTGAGAAGATTTGCATTAACAGCAGTAAGTTGTTTATTACTATGATTATTTTCCTTATTATTATTAATTTGGCTTTATTTTTTAAAATGTATAATGTGTTTAATAAATGTGTAAATTACAAAGGTTAAATCATGAAGGTGAAATTTATAAAAAAAGAAAAAATAATAATGAGGAATCAATTTCCGAAATGTGCACATCTGGCACATCAAAATTTAACTGGTAATTGTGTTATATATAATGACATTTTCAAAGAATTGTATTGCATGTGCAAAATCATTTATCTATGTAAAAAAATGTAATCCATGAGTGCATAATGCTGACATAGTTTTATGTAATTTTTTTTTATCATACGATTTTTGGTATGACAGTATTTTCACAAAATTTTGTTATTGTCTCTACAAGATCCCTATACACGTGTATTTGTTGTAATTGTAAATGACCAGTCAGTTAGGTGTATAACAAGATAACAAGTTGTAACAGACTGTGAGATATTTACAAATTCAAACTTGTTTTAGAAGTTGATGGTGACTATTAAGCATTTAAATCAGTGCTAAATTGTGAGAGTTAACATTTTATTCTACAAGGAGTTACTACAGAACTTGGTGTATGTGTATGCAGTTACCTATGTTGGTTTTGTTTATCACGAATACTAGTTTGCAGTGGCAATGGGTTAAAGAGCTGAAATTCCTGGATATTGGACAATTATGAACGTCTTATGTGTATTGACTGAAAGTTGTGACATATAATATGAACTAAATGGATGTAAAGCATTAATTTCTTTTTCAGGTAATTTTTGTGTACCGGTACATTTTTGCAATTTTTATGTTTTATTGCCATTGTTATTATTATTATTATTTTAAAAATAAATTTTGTTGTTCAAAATAAAAAGTTTTATGTGATTAGTTTACATGGTTTTAATTCAAAAGTTGTCGTTTACCTAGATCCATACACACACAACACTAGTTGTTACACTGGTCATCTGATAAATTATGAATACCTTAAATGATTGTCACTGATGAGGTATGAATTTTCGAAATTTGCACATCTGGCACATGCAAATTTAACTGATATCTGTGTTATATATTTAGGTAAAAAAACGCCTTATTTGCATACTGCATAAATCATGAGCAAAGTAAAAATTGCATAAAACATTATATTGCTAAATCTAATGTTTATTTTCTAATTTTTGAAGTGTCACAAATCTAATTGATCAATTTACCTGAAATGGCCATTTATTTCATTTTTTTTTTTGCTATTTAAAGTAACAGCAGCCATCTTCATTTTATATGGTCGTGTTAGACAATTCGTTTTTAATCTTTACCACTCAATGTCCTTTTAAATTAATTTTTATACTATATGAACATCTTCATATGATACTTATAACACATACCAAATTAGAAGAAATCAGTCTAGAACTGTATAACAATTTGCAGCTAGAAGAAAATAAAACACAAGATATCAGAAACTAGTTACAAAGAACCATAATTCGAACTCTGCGAAA